>JAIUND010003946.1:0-13785 GCA_034699125.1 Gisinianus flammeolus | reverse complement strand
GGGTGGACTTGCATTCCTTCTGGGATCCCAGGAGGAACAAAAAGTACAGACAGGACCGAGCTCAGGAAATTCACAATGGCGGACTCGCAGAGGCCGGAACCCTTCTCGTTCAAGTCTAACTTGATTCGAGCGGCCTTCTCGTCCTGGCTCTCTGTCATTGCCACATCCTCAGTCACTTTTGTCTGTGAAATAATTTTTTCCTTTTCCTCATGGATATTTTGGTTTCAACCGCATTGTTTCTCGCAAGCTTGCATTTCTTTGGGCTATAAGGGCTATTTGGTGTGCCGGCGTGTTGGGCAGGCTGCTATATAGTTTTGTTTAAACACGCATTTTAATTTTAATACATGAGCAATGCAGGTCGGTTGACATATAGATTTAAACCTCATTTCCTCAATAAAATCATTCAAATCTCGTAAGCACAAAAATGAGGAGGAAAAAGCACACACATTCATTTTGGGAAATTTCGAAATGTCTCCCTTTTGTGCATTCGAAATTTGACAAAAAAAAACCTAAAACTATGCCCACTGTCAATTTAATTCAAAATTCAGTTGCACACGGATAATGACGGATAACAAAATTGGCTTAAATTGGAAACTCTGAACATCCAGTGCCTGTTTTCTGTGGGGAAAATGTTGAGTTTACACATTTAATTTGCTTTTGTGTGTGTGATTTGCAGGAGGAAGGAAACCACGGGGAGCCCCTGAAGCTACTTGAGCGTCTCCAAATTAATGGCCCAAATGAAGGGAACCGATGACTTCTCAACTAATATTCAAGCGGAAAGTGACGTGGCTCGAGTGCATTTTGCTCTGGTAACTCCCAACAAAGCCACGAGGAAGCAAAATCATGTACTCAAACTTGATAAGTGTCTCCAATGGAGACTCTCCGTGTGTTGTTCCCAGGTCAATCAATGTGCTTCCACACAGACACATGAAAGGTCAAAGATGGCTGATGAGGTCAAATCGGAATTGGTTTTCAGGTCCACAGACTTCCAGAGGATCTTCTAATTGGCGCTATACTCTTGGCCGAACTCAGAGCGGGAAAAGGAATGGATATTGGAATAGCAAAAGGCGTAGCCCACACTGAAAATGATCATGATGGGCATCAAGTCCCAATTGGAGGAGGAATTCGAGGAGGAGGAGGAGTCCATTAGAGATGCAAAAGTGTAATGAAGCGTCCGGAGGATGACGAAACTCAACTCAATCTCCACCAAACTGCCAGAGCATGAACAAGATTTTGTTCCTCATTGTCGTCTCACTCCTCATTTGACCCGTCACGGGGTCAAATGTCACTGGGAAGAAAACGAGGAGGGAAGCCATTGAAAAGGTGGCGTAATTCCATTTCAAATCCGATCGCGTGAGAATTTTTAACTTTCAACAGCACACTTTCAACTTTCCTCGGACGGACAGTATATATAAAACGTTCGAAATTCAAAATGTGAATGTATTTTAATATAGAAATTGACCGAGGAGTTTCCAAAATATGGCATTTTCCTCAGTTTCTAAATTCTTCACCACTTTTCTGTTTGCTTTCACCATTTTTCTATTTGCGTTCACCACTTTTCTACTTTTCATCCCACAACATAAATCCTTCAGGTAAAGAACCTTTTCATGCCCCACATGCTGCGTTTACTTCACCCTGTCAAAACGTGATTTGAGACTCACCGAGGAGAATTCCATCGCTTGTTGTTGATATAGGACACAATGAATCACTCTTGGAATGCAGCTTAGGCATATCTTTTTTTTATATATAGCGATTCTCTTTCAATCCCAATTCGTTAATCAAATTCAATTAATCACAATGCAAATGGCAATAAGAATCATCCACAACAGCTGTGTGTTTTCTGTGTGGCTTAGGTTTGTTTACACGTATATTTTGCTGGAGAGCAGCCGGGATTTCCGTCCCCCCGAATGCAAAGCGAATATCTTCAAAATCCAATTATATTATTTCATTATTTCCATGCATATAAGCCACAGCCTTGAGAATCATAAATTCATCTCATCAGAAGAGGGTAAAAAATAGTGTTTCCCGGACGAAAAGAATCAAAAAATGTAAAGCCTTTTGATTCCACCACAGGAAAAGTCCATCGCGCTCACCACTATTGTTGAGCGTACAAATACATTGTCCCTCCAATTCTTTTCCGTGAAAAAATGATGCTACTGTAGAATGGTAATAAAATGGCGGAGATCCGAATCCCGTTGTGCAATTTTTTTTGGTGTGCCTTTGATCATTTCAGGATGTTTTATTTTAACATGCTTTTGAATGGTTAATCATATATTTTGTGTTCATGTAAATACATGGAAATTATTTATTATTATAGTAAATAATAAGGCATTCCCGTTTAATTTGTCGTGAAATTCATCACATTATGTCTTTTTACATGTGGAGCATCAGCAGTGACTCCCAAAATGCAATTCGTTCCGGATTGGGCTCGAAAATCATTTCCGGTTCCTCATCGATCCTCAAATATCTCAACGGTCCAGTTTTAGGGGTCGGCTGGAATTTCGTGTTCCGAAAAACTAAACTCAAATTCAAATTCAATTCCCCTTTGCTTGTGCTTTGGCTTTGGCTTTCTTCTCGAATTGGTTCTTTCCACTTGGCAAAGTCCGTCCAGAGTTTAATTAAATCCTTGGACATTCGATAGTCTGGATCCTCTGGATCCTTCCGAATAACCAACAAATCCATCATCTCTGTTCTCAGACTAAAAAAGTTGAGTATGCTTGCTCCATGATTGATCCCATAGAATCGAGGCGGGAGCCCCAAAATATAGTGATTCCATGTGGATTTGACAAGGAACAAAGTGAGTTCGACGAGGAACGGAAGGCCCCGATTTTCCTTGATTTCCGCCAAAATGTGAGTAAAAGAGGGCCCAGCTTCCCGGTCGTACGTGAACAGGAAAAGAGCTGGAGAGAACTGCCGTTGAGTCAGTCCTAATTGACTCGTTCCACTCAAAAAAAGGCCGTCCGAGAACATTCGCGTGTAGTTCCGTATTTTCTCTTCTCTGTCAATGTTTGAATTCAAAATCCCGCTCAATTCCTGTTGTTGTTGTGGTAAATAAAACTGGAGGAGTCTCCTCGCCATTTCCTTCCTTTTCCCTTTTGATATTGGTAAGGAAAAGGATAAGCCGACACATTCCTCAAAATTAGCTTCGAATAAGTCGAGGGCGTAAGGGTCCTTGTAGAAAGCGATGGTGGACATGAGCCCTTCGTCTCGATTCACCCCAGCAATCAAAGGGATCCGATGAGCCTTCCCTTCCTTCAGCATGTCCTGCGGGCTTTGAGTAAGAAATGCTTCTTCGTCATCCACCGTCTCGATTGTTGGCTTTGGAATGAGCGCGAGCCTTGAAGGATTCCCCACGTTGTAATTTTCCTATGGACATTTCAAATTTAAATTTAAATTTTTTTTTATAGATGCACACAGCAGACTTTTTTATGCCTTTCATTGTCATTTTCATTTGGGGCTCTTTTGGATTTTTTTTGAAGGACCAAAAACAGGCACTCACGATATCCTGAGTAAAGGCCTGAAGGATCTCTTCGGTAGACACTTTTTTGAGGCAGGACGCCAATTCCTTGGTGGTGACTCCATCGTGAGTAGGACAGTCAAGTCTTCCCGCCAATTCGTTGGTGTTCTCTATTGCGGATTGGGTGGGCCAAAATGCCCAGGGAGCCTCGGCCGTGCCCGCAACTAGAATGACTTTACTCAGGAGACCCTCCGTTTTGGGTGAAAGCATTTGAAATTGAGTAGACGCGCTTCCCGCGGAATCTCCAAAACCTTTCAAGTCATTTCAAATTTCAAATTTCTCACACAATTCATTACGTATACAGTTAAATTTGGGTTAAATCATCTTTTGGATTTGAGACAAATTTTGATCAAAAATAATAGGCTTTCTCTAGAAAAAAATCTTTGTAAATGTTCGTATATAATACATAAAATATTTTGTGGGTCCCCGCCGAAGAATTCAATGTTATCTTTGACCCAACGAATGGCTTCCGCTTGATCTTTCAATCTATATTGAACAAATATAATATATTAATTAGACTAAGAAATTAGAATATAATTACAATTAATTGGCGTAATAGACTTGCCCCATATTTCCCCGGATTTCTTTGTCCCCGGTGCTGAGGAATCCTGAAAATTTTGCCACAAGTTCACAAGTATTAAGCTTAATATTAAACAGGCGAGGATGGCTTTTGAAATAAGAATTCTCTTGTGTTTTATTGAGTATTTTAAAGGTTATATTACCGAAAGGGCCTAAACGATAATTGAGGGTGACGAGGATGACATCTTCATCCATCCAATAATCCGGCGGCATAAAATCCGACGCCAGGACAGCAAAACCACCACCTTCAAATACAAAAAAAAAAAACAGCTGTATATTATGCTGCTTTATAATTGGTCCAGTTTTTATGTACATCAGTTGTGGAAATAAATTTCATGTGCGTAGTTGATAAATTGAGTACTAGTGAATCCTTCACTTGACAACATACCGTGTATATAAATCATGACGGGGAGGGAGCGCCTGGGAATCGAACCCTCGTCCGTTTCAATTGAGTCCAACTGAAAGCAGAAAAAGAAGCAATCGAAACTTACCATTTATTTCCACACGCCCACAATGAATATTCCAATTGGCTATAGAGGCAAAAACGTAATAATGAATTATACCTTTGGGGCAAAAACATTTAGGAACAAACAATCCTGTGAAATAAAATAACGTTTTTTATAGAAACTCAAACGGTCATTAAAAAATCCATATCGTCTGTTAAGTTCAAAAACGAACTATAATTATTTTCCTGAATTTCGTTTGTCCGAGTTGACCTGCTCAAAGTATTAGAGATGGAGCTTTGGGTCAAGCAATATTATTGTAGAGCAGGTCGTGACGAACAATAATGTCGCTTGACCCAAAGCTCCATCTCTAATACTTTGACCTCCAGAGCAGGTCAACTCGGACGAACGAAATTAAGGAAAATAATTATAGTTCGTTTTTGAACTTAACAGACGATATATAAAAAATCCTGAACCACACAAAACTAAAACAAAACTATAATTAAAATTAGGTATACAAAAGGAAATATATGGAAATATACGGACATCCGGATAAAATCAAGAAACTGTAAGTGACGATCGTGACAAAGAAAATGGAGGCAAAGTCCAGCCAAATTCCAAAACCTCGACTGGTCGAAAATAAAATGTACCACGCGGCTGAATGGACATCCTAAGAAAAAAATTACGTTGTATAAAATCAAAGCAAAACTCAATGGGAAAATGTGGAAGACGATGGAAATTTATACGATGTCGAATCTTTAAATTTTTTAAATCATATACCGTATAAACTGTAATAGAACCCCAAAGGTTGTATCCGAAAATCTTATAGAACACCAGTGGGGGAACGTGAGAATTATGTATAAGTACGGTAAGACAATGTATTTGACATGGGCGCAGGATTTAGTCTCTGCAGACATGGGTTTGTATAGCAGGCTGTGGGGTTCTATGACAGTTTATACGGTATATTAAACTTACAAGTAGACTGTCGAATTGCGACATCAAAATGTTTTCCCGCCCAGACGATCGAATAGTTGTGAGACCTTGAAACGTGGCGACGACGTGACTAAAAACCGGCGATCGACCTGCGTCCATTTTAAAATTCAAAAGTCAAAAGGTCAAAGGTCAAAATCTCAAAATGTTGAAGAGTTATTGAAGGATTATTTTATGTGCGTCGTCTTTGGACATGACTGAAAATGTGAATAGTGATATAAGCAAAGAGTTTTATACATATGGCTTCAAGACGGATGACATCTCGAGCCATGTAAATATAGAATCTGCGCATGGAAATGATGCATAGGATGAAAAGACCAGCCGGAAGGAGCAGATAAACATTGGAACTGATGATGATCCCCAAATTCCCACCCATCAACAGGAAACAGGAGAAGGCTTCGAAGAATGTCACTGGTAAATATTCATCGATGGAGCTCAAATCCCTTGTGAAACGATTCATTATTCGACCTAAAGAAAATAAAAAAATCAAACATGTGTGTCTGTTTTATGTGTATCAAGTTTGTGTATTGTGTTCCTTTTTTTGTAGGTTTAAATATACAGAAATACGATAAACGACATGAAAAAAAAATACCAGAGAAATTCTCGTCAAAAACGCGAGTGGGCGCTCGAACTAAACAGTGGAACATTCCATTGTGAAGATGAATACTGATGTTCTTGCAGTAATAGAAGAAATAAAGGAAAGTCCCACTCGCGACGATGCACGTTGAAACAATGAGAATCGTGTAAAGGAAGAGAAAATAATTGTTGCCAAATTGACAAGGATTTTGATTTTGTCGTCGAGACTCCATAAAATATTCAGAACCAGCAGCTGCTGTCGTCAGGTTATTTTTGCTATCCATGAGGATGAGCACTTGTTGACAATGTTCTTTGAATTTGTCTGTCTCCGTGATCCTAATAATTAATAAATGACCATAGAAAAACGTTTTAGCCCATGGAGAAAAAATAAAGCATTCCAAATGGTGAAGGAAGACTGTCGAAAAACCAAGAGAAATTAGAGGAAAGACTGGCTGCTATATATATATGTACCAGTATAAAAGGAAGTAATCGGCGGCAGTGTAAAGAGCTTGAGCCAGAAGGAAACCCAAAACCAATGAAATCATTCCAGCCCGGGATTTCCCATATCGAAAATATTCCCAGTAAGTCCTCGCTGTGACGGAGCCACACGACGTTTCCTCCGCCTCCATCACTTCCGGTTTCAAAATTTTCAACTCCTCATCTTCTTCATTTAGGTGTCTTTCATTTTCTTGCTCCATAAAATCCAACTCCTCTTTTTCACTCCCTTTTTCTGTCCCACTTGCACTTCCAGTTCCAGTTCCAGTTCCAGTCAGACTAACAAAATCGATCCCCTGCTCCACCAACTCCAAAAATGTCCCTTGACCTAATACCTGACCCTTTCATTTGAAGGTCACCAAAAATTAGGATCGAAATTCAATTCGATTAGATAATAAAACAATTTGGTTTTGAATTGCCAAATTGCCGCCAATATTAAAATATCTATTCCTCGTTGTTCAATTACATTATTAAAAACGATCACGTGATCCGCCTCGTGTAAATACTGATGTTGATGCGTCACAAGGAGCCTCAGATGACCTTTCAATAGATGCTGAATGCACCGCTCAAAAATGTGGCGACTCACGAGGGAGTCGACGGCACTCAAGGGATCATCCATCAGGTAAATGGATGCTTGTTGATACAGAGCTCTAGCAAGGTTCACCCGAGCCTTTTGCCCCCCACTAAAAACCACCCCCGCTCGCCCACGATCGTATTCTCCCTGAATGGGAGTTGCTCCAGATCTTTCATCAAAGCGTATGCACCCAGGATCTCCCAAAAACGGGCGTGATTGAAGTCTCTCCCGAATAAAATGTTTTGTCGGAGATTCCCCGAGAAAATCCAAGGTTCTTGCGATGCATAGGAGAAGGAGCCTTGAACGATGCAAGTTCCGGTGGACATCGGCAGCTCGGATATCAAAGCATTGAGAAACGCGGACTTTCCGGAACCAACTGGTCCAACGAGCATTACTATTTGGTCCCCTTGCAGGTTCAACGTCAGTTTATCCAACGTTAGTTTGGACCCTGTCCAGCTGTTGAACAAAAAAATAATATGTTCAGTAATGGATCTTTATACAAATACGGCTACAAGGGGAAGAGTCTATTGTGAAATGATTTGACCTGGCTGAGGCTTTTGTCATTATTATTCGCGGTATGAATCCAATTTTTTTAAAGACGTGTTCCGGCGACTTCAAAAAATTAGCAGCATCATCTCCGTCGCCCGCCTTCTCCTCCAATAGTAAGAATGTCTATGAATGTAGACATAAATATTTAGATTTAGAAATTAAAATGGTCTCATGTTCAAAAGATGGCGCTTTTTGTATGATGGATTTTTGAGAGTGGGTGGATTTTTTTTTTTTTTACTTGGATGCGATTTATGGAAACGGCGAGCTCGCCGAAATTTGCAGCCGCCGTGGGGAAAAAACTAATCATCGTCTCTCGGATCTCACTGTAGATGGCGACCATGAAAAATACTTGTTCCGCCCGGATTTCCCCTCCACTCAAAATGTACGGAAGGATGGTGCAGTAGACCAATAATTTTGATGAACAAAAATACAAGGTCAAATTGAATGCTCGAAGATAAGCGGTTTTTCTCAAGGATTGGACTTCTCTTCTACAAAAAAAAAAACCAAAAAGAAAAAATTTAAACCTTAAGCTTTCTCATATGCAATTAAATATAATCATTGCATTGTACAATTTTATACCTTCGAAGGCTGTTGAAAGCATCCAAAAAAGAACCTGTTCATCAAAAATCAAATGTGTGGGCATGAATGATGAAACTATCAAATATCAGTATTTGGAAATTTGATCAAATTGAATGTCAGCTTCGAATTTGATTGAGCAAGCAACATTTTTGAACTCACTTTCCCAAGCGTACATTTTGATGATACGGATTGCTTTGATGATTTCATTCATGATTTGACTTCGAGCGTCTGTGCGTTCAGCAACTTGAAACTGGAGCCTGGAAAAAAGTTTGGCAACGCCACCTGCACAGCAAGAACGAACGAAAATCTAATGTCCTTTTCTCTGTGCTGCTGCAGGCACATTACACATTTTACGGGAAAAGTGTGCAGTTTTTTTTTTTTTTTTTGAAGCCATAAAAAAGTCGCATGCATTATTACATTGAATGGGAATGAAAAAAATGACGAGTCCAGCTCCAGCCAAACAGGAAAAGCCCCAGTCGCCAATCGTCCACAGTAAATACGTGAAAATGAGGACTTGAATCGGATCAATGTACAAATCGTTAAAAAACATCAGATTGGTATCAAAGCGATTCACGTCTTTTGTAAGAAGATTCACGACGTGTCCAACCGTCGTTTGTCCCAACGATGCTTGACTTAACTTGAGAGCCTATATACACATTTTTTAATAAAGTTCTTTAATTTTGAAGTTGTAATTGAGGTCTTAAATATTTTTGAAGTGTGTGTGCGGACCTTGCGATAAATAAGCGAGGACGTGGATACGCGTAGTTTCATCCCAATATTTGAAATTTCAAAGCTCGAGAGGTGATAAATGAGCTTGTGAAGGATCAAAGCTCCGACGATCCCAGTCCCATAAAAATATTGATCTCCAATTGGCTGATCCTTATTGATGGATGAAAGGAGGCGTTGTAGGAAAATTGCTTGGACAACTCTGTGTATGATACACAGGAATTATCGTATTATCGTATTATCACATAGCATCAGCATCATCATCAGTAAAATAATTAATTATTAATTATTATAATTAATTATTACAATTAAAAATTGTGGACTCACATAATTCCCCATTGATCCAGCATCAAAATAAGACTCAAAATTGAATATCTTTTCCCGAAGACGCGGATCAAAACTTTGTAGAAACACGGCGCCCTCGGCTTCGTCTTCGTCTTGTCCTTTTTGGAGGACTCTTTTGCTTTTGCTTTTCTACATTCCACATCCCAAGAACTAATATATATAACGATGAAGGATCGGAAACACAGACATAATCAATTAATTATTCCCACCCATGTACAATTCAAAACTTTTATCTTTATCGTCATGCGTCAGTTAAGGAAATTATGTACGTGAAATGCTTTTTCACTTCAAAAACTCCAAAAGGGCATCACATCGTCGCTCCGTTTAATTTTAATCCAAATTAAGTCAAAAATCATTTTTATACGAATTATGTCAGTATATGTATATATTTTGTACTTGAACAGCTCGAGGCCCAGTTTTCCGGCTTCATTCTCCTCGGGAACATTGTACAGATCATCGAGGGTCAATCCGCTACTCGAAGCCATTTTCAATAGTGGTAAAAGCCAGGAGAATATTACTTTTGACAGTAAATTTGCACTTTCTCTTGGATTTTTCACGTCTCTCTTCGCTTGGAAATCCATTTTCCCTTTTCACGCGACAAAAAATTATATTCTCAATTCTCCAAATTCCCAAGCGCGTTTGTCTCGAGACGACTCGAGAGCTCAATTACTTAAACGACTAATATCTACTTTTACTAATTACTTATAATTATATATCAATTAACACAAAGCATATCAAGTAGGATTTCACTAATCTGATCATTTGTACTTGCAAGTCGTACAAATGACTTTAATGACTGTTTCTTTTTTTCCCCTCCAATTATCGCTCAAGGCTTTTAAATTTAGAAATTTATCTTTAAAACTGTCAAGTTCAAGACCGCGCGCGTGCAAATGCAAATGGTAAAATATTTATCAATTTTGAAAATTCTGCTGGGTTTTTGGACTCCCCCTTCAACGGTTTATTAGGAAATGATGGAGGGATTTTGCATTTTGAATTTTCTCGCGCTCTTGTGTGGTGATCCTTTTGGAGGATTGGAGGATTGGACCGATTGTCTTGTGTTCCAATGACAAATGTATCAAGATGAATGTATTCGAAGTGCGTGTTCAAGTTGAAGGGAAAATGAAAACATTTTCTGCATCGAAAAATATTTGCAACCTTGTGGAAATGTCGTGTCGAGAATTATGAATGGATATTCATTGATTTGAGACCTGATGACGAAATTGGCGGACAAAAATCCACAATCCATTCAACAGCAAATTGTATGAGGGGATTAAGGAGATTTGTCAGATGGGACGTGCAAAGGATTCTCGTGTGATTATGGATCTTGATCAAGTGAGCTAGGTCCTCCCAATCTCGGACCCTTTTGAACTTACATGAGGAATCTGAATGTATTTCAAATGGTTTAAATAAGTTTTTTGGACAGGCTCTTTCACATTTATCGCGTAGATTCGAGAACCGCCGGTAATGGACATGATAAATTGGTGACATTTCCACCGTTACTCGGGAAACGAACGTGTTGAAGTAAATTAGGTCCATTTTCTTGAGCTTCTCTTCCACGTTCGAACAGAGGAGATTTCGGTGACTGAAGTAGATGTCAAAGGCTGAGTTCACATCCGTGTCTTCTTGGTATTCATTGAAATTCCGTGTCTTGCCCTTCAGGAAATCCTCACAATATTTCCAGCCCGTTTTAAACGGATGATTGAGAGCATATTCGGATTTAATTATTCCTCGGTAGGAATTCGTTAAAACTAGTCCCATGAGCAACCAAAATCCTAATAGAATCTTGGAGAATCGGCCAAAAAATCCATGTCTCGTTTTATCCTTTTTGGTTTTGGTTTCGGTTTCGGGTTCGAAGGGGATGTCCTTGAAATTTTGTTCCATCAAGATCCGGAAGATCCAAAATATTGACGTCAAAAATGATGCTACTAGATTTTTATGGTTTCCGATAGACAGAAAGGACATGTCATTTCCGGATAAGACCAAAATCAAGGCTGGTAAGAGGATGGAAAAGACTAGGGACATCCAAACACGGAATTGATACGGGTGTACGTAAATCTCCAAGGAGTTCCTGAGTGATTGAACATCATCGGCGGTGATGAATCGATAGGTTTTCTTCCCTGTAATGAATCGATCCTGCTGTCCATTGTCGTTTAAAGAGCCCTGTTTGGAGTCGGCCAAGAATTCTTCAAATTTTCTTGATATTGCTTGATGGTAGGGAAATAACTTTTGGACTTTGATGATGGACAAGTTCAAAGGGCTCAAGAGAAAGTTAATTGTCGCACCGTTCAAATTCAACGATTCAACTCGATCAAATGGAGTTTTTGAGCTCCCAAAGGATTCTAGGGGATTCTGCGGGATCCTTTGAAATTGGTGGCGAGTAGTGGAATAATTTTTTGGGAGTTTTTCATCGCCACCTTGTATGAATTCATCATTTTATCAATGTATTCGTCAATAATACTGAAATTGCAGGGAAATCCGACTCTTTTTGATGTCAAATTTGATTCGGATTCACCTCCAAAATCCGGGGAAAAGTAAATCCCTTGACTGATCCTCCAACTTTTGGTAGATTTGAATTCGGATCCGGGCATTTCTTCAAGCAGCATCAAAAATATTGGCGAGTGATCGTGGACTCTCGGAGGATTCTCAAAAATCCTTTTGGAAATGGAATCCAGCTCATTTGCTTCGTCTGACCTAGTTGTTTTCCGAACAAATATCAAAATAGCATTGAACTTTGGGAGTACAAATCTGATTCGGGTGGGATGAAGATGGGCAGAGTGATCCAACAATTGGAAAATGAGATTCTGGTTATGAAATCTCAAATTTGACGCGGTTCTTGTCGATGTGGATGGAACTTCGATATTGATATAGCAAAGAAGGTGTTTGGCTTGAGTCACTACACTCAGCCCGCTGTATATGGCCTTGAGATAATACGGACTTGCTTTCCCATCGCGATCCTTTATGTCTAGAACAATGAGCGTGGTTGGGATTAAAATTGGCGGGAAATCACCCTGAAAAAATTCCTTGTCACTAATCAAATGGATCCAACAATTTGGGAGGAAATGAGGCAATTTGAGTTCTGGAATCTCATTTTGAGAAGAAATCCGTATTTCTCCAGCCACGCGAAATGCCAGGACCGAAATAAAGAAAACAATCCTGATCCTCACCAAAAACATCGTGATAATTTCTATATACCAAATTATTTCTGGTACAAAACGGGAATTGTGTACTAACAATAAAAGTTTTGCATCCAAATTCCAAAAGCATTCGAAACAAACTGAGGAAACAGTACAAAACAATTGACTCCCGACACAAATGGCTTTACAACTTATACAACTGACGAAATGAGCAATATGTACTGTCGGATTAAAAATAATTGAGCCTTTCTCTCTCCTTCGTAGCTCCTCCCACTCAATGTATTTGAAATGGACAAGGATTCCTAAATCTGTCCTTGGGAGGCTCAATTATAAAAAATCCGACAGTAATTTGATGGAAATGGGCACTTTATTTATTTATTTTAATTTTCCTCAAGAGTTTTCTTCTCTCAAAACGTTTGACGGGGATACATGCCAAAAACTGAATAAAATCTACAAAACTTTTCATTATGGCATTGTTGAGATTGCCAAAAAATTAAATTGGGTTGGTTTTCTTGATTAATTTGCTATCTTTCATGGATGAGCATGTAAACGTAGGCTTTATTATAGTAACAGTGTTTACACGTTTCCACAGATTCCTACAGATTCCCACAGATTTCCACAGATTTCCGGTAACGAGAATCTCAAGATGAGATTTCCGGGAATCTCACTAAACACTGCGGCACTGAGAGCGACTGAGAGACAAGCGAATGTGAGCGAGAGCGAGCGGACATGATGGAATTAACATGGAGCGCCATTAAGCAACAATGTATTTCCCGTTCTTATATAAAACGCTCCATTGTGCCTTTCTTTCCCAACGGATTTCACCCATTTTTTGCAAGCCATAGGGAAATCTCATGTGTACAACACAACCATGTAGAAACATCCTCGAATTTTGCAACATTTCAGCATTTGTGTAATGTTAATTAAACGCTCACAAATGGTTGGAGTTTAATTATGTTATAGATGAATGGAGTAAAATAAAGGAAGCACAGCAAGCCAAGCGACGAGTTAAAATAGTTTGTATATCGCTTTTAATGACGTAATTTTCAGGGGGGCATTCTCTTGTCATTTCCAATTCAGCCCTCCCCCCCCCCCCCGAATTTGAGGGTGAGACATCTAACCCCCCTTATATATAACAAGTAAGAAAACCTGTCGCTTCCAGCGACCCCAAAATAGTGTTTCAGGCAACTAATTCGTTTTCTTTTCATTCCCTTCTGCTCTCTTGCTTCTACTTAAAAGTCTTGACCTGACCTAACACAACTTGTTATAAAAGCAGTT
>JAIUND010003945.1:0-13788 GCA_034699125.1 Gisinianus flammeolus | reverse complement strand
TATAAAGTTGATATCTCTTGTAGTTTTTTTTATACGCGCGATAGAAATCTATTCGGAAAACAGCGAGACACCTACTAGGTTTATTGAGGAACTCACTATAAAGAAAGTGTGGAATTATAATAGGGAGATGTGGCAGACGACAGAACATAAGTATATTGACTAGACCGAGTGGACATGCAAGACGAGCCTTTGACCTCTTCATTTCATTTCATTTAGTCAACTGGCGCAATCTCATCTATCTCGATAAAAAAGACACTTGAGATATCATGTGTACGTTGAGTACGTTGACGATTGACGATTGACGAGAGAGGACGAATAAAAAACAGTCGTCGTCGTCAGGGAATTTTCATTGATGGCAAACTCAAACTCATAGACTCAGAGCTCAAGGATTTTGACTAATTGTCTGAATTTTCTACATCGCAAAAATTGAATTTGAATGTCTGTACATAAGATAAATATTGATTACAGTGTGTCAACTCAGTGGTTTTTTCTTTCTTATAATGTGGATTTATATACTCACTATTTCATCACTCTCATTTTCTCTCTCTGCGTATTTGCATTTTGCTTATCTGAATTCGTATGTATATTTGCACCCAATATTTCATAGCCATATTCACAGTGAGACACACACACACACACCACATGCAAATCTCGCGCAGACATTTTACATTACAAATTCCCTCTCCAAGAGAAAAAAGGGGAAAGAAAAAATTTCCTTTCATTCATTTCCCAATTTAGACTGATATGTAAAATAAGATGGACATGGGTGGGGATGGGGGGAGGGGAAAAGATTGGAATTTGACTTAATTAACAGGCAATTCTAAATCCAAGTCAAAGGTTAGGAATTAAATCAACTCTCACATAACAAACATTCACAGAGTTGTATCGTGTATCTGTCTACCTTTTGTATTTACTTTTAAAATCAACTTTTAACATCCCCGACAGTTTCAATGTAAACAGTAGTAAACACCAAACACCCCCCTGCCCCCCTCAAAAAAACCTAAAAGAACTAAATGAGTGATCTTTTTTTGTCTTTCTCCACAAATATCTGTACACGTATAGACACATTTCTTCTTGTTTTTAGGCAGACTGCCAAATCCAAATCCAAATCCCAAACTCTGCTAATATATATTGCTTACACTGTGTATTATACTATGGCTTATTCTTCAGCAGCTGAAGTACAGCTTCAGCTTTTCAGCTTCCTCACACGTTTTTTGTCCACATTCTTTTTCTCTTTGATTTTCATGGTATTGGTATATGCATGTGCATATTCATGAAAATAAAAATGAACTTCGGTCCATTTCTTCTTTTATCTGTAATTTGAATGTGTGTGTTTTGAATTTTGATGACTCGAACGTTGAACGTGAAACGTTTTTTTCTGTACACGGAATCCTGAGAGACAGAATGAATTTTACACAGATCGCACATTTCCAAAACATGATGGACTTTCTGAGAATGAGCATTCAGAAAAATGGACAAATATAGTGAGAAATTTTATCCCGAGTAGGAAGAATTATCTTCCATTTCCAATGAAGGTGTTTGGTTAATGTTAATTCTTTTTTCCGTTTTTTTTTTTTTGTAAACATGAAATACTCTGTGCTTGTGTGAGCTTCCATTGAAACGAAACACGGTGTTTCTAACACCCACACTTTTTGGTTCCTTTTGACTTTGGCCACATACTAACAGTTTTTCGCTCTCGCTCTCTCTTTACCTTTTCCGTCTGTTTCTGTGTGCTTCTGCACAAACTCAAACTCGAACCGAATTTCCTTTCATTATTTTTTACATATTTACACACACACACACAAACGAGAAAAATTACATACGCGCAGTTCCATTTTACAGTTTGCAGATCACAATCCAACTAAACTTGATTTTGTTAATTAAACGTATCTACATATAGTAGAAAGTAAAAAATTTTAAGGGTAATTATACGTGTGAATTATGTGAGTGCAATGGAATTTTGTACAAATTTCATCTTGGGCTTGACTATTCTCTGGATTCTTTCGATATTCCATGTTCATTTCGTACAAGGTAATCAAAAATTATACGGGATTTCCCATCGTTTTTGTTTCTTATAGACAATTGAATTTATATGTGTATGTAATTCTTTTTGGATTTGTGGAGATCTCAACGGATATTTTGATTTTGATTTTGATTTTGATTGCATAATGTGTGCAGCCACGAAATGTTTCTACACGGTGAAGACGTGCAAGACGAAATCCACATCGGACAGTGACAAAGATTGCACCACCCCCAAATCCCTTGGACAGCAAGAATTTGTTCGAGGTTCGTAATCGTAATCGTAATTCTAATCGAATCGTGAATTGACATTCAAAAATAACATTTGTTTTTGACTTTTGCATTCGCTTTTGATAACGTGTTAATTGTTAATTGACTGGAGGTGTTTTTTTGTGTGTGTGTGGTTTAAAAATTCAGAGACCGGAAGGGATTTTTACATTTGTATAAAATCCTCAGTTCAAGTCCGAAAAAGAAATGGGGAGCAAATCCTATTGAAAGTACGTTTGGGGATAACCGAGAAGGAATATCAACAGGAATTTGGATATGGACGACCCGGAAGTTCATCGGGTAGTAATTCAGGGGGTTTCAATCCAAATCCGAATTCCGGGATTTTCAGGACAGGGAGTTCCGGCGGTGGGATTGATGGTGTTTTCAGTGGGGGGAAGAAAAATAAAAAGTTTAAAGACAAGGATAAGAAATGTATTCCATTCCCAGTGAATGCAATGCCAAGGAGAGTGACGGATCATTTCAATAAATTTAGTGGTGGTGAGAGCTCACAATCACAATCAGTGTTGACAAATGCTCAGGCTTGTGCTTGTCGCTCGGATTATTGTAATAGTGCTCAACTATTCCTCCCCACCATTCAACTAGTCCCCCATCATTTAACTCTCTCCATATCCTCTGCCCTTTTCTTTTATCTTCACTCCACACTCCATATTTAACCGTAGACATTTAACTATTTACATACAAAAGTTTTATGGAAATTCCCTCCCCCCGGGGAATAAAGAAACTGTGCATATATATGAAAATCACCCTTTTTGTTATCTCAAACCACACCCGAATTTACGAATTTCATCTTCATTTTTTTCTGTATTTTCCAATAAAATGCAATACAAAAAATGTTCAAAAGATTTCTCAATGTAAATTGTTTTAATTCTATACATTTGGTCACTAAAGGAAATTCAATTTTCAGTTCCTTAACTTAGTGGAAAATGTACTTGAAATCTTGTGGAATTTTAGGTAAAACAGAATGACGAAAACTATAGCAAGACAAGACAAATCCAATGCAAAGAAATTTTGGAGAATTACAATGTCGAATGGAGTATGTAAAAACGGTAAATTACTGAATTTTCCTTCTTAATTATTGGCTTACCTACGAAAGGATCAAAGTCCATGTGAACTGAATTCTGGAACTATCTGTAGCTGAGGAATATTCGTCATTATCTTCAATTGAACACGTTTTCTTGCCATTTGAACGTCCTCGGAGTTTGTTTTCATCTGGAGTGACGTCCGTGATGCTCATTGCAGTGGAGATTCGAAGACTTTGCCCTCCTCTGCCATTTGATTTGGATAGGAAATTGGAGATTTTATGAACGAGAGCAAATGGTGGTAGATTTGGATTTGCAGTCTCCGTCATCTGAATGATGCAGTCCAGTGAGTTTGTTTCCCGGTTCCACTGGAATTGTGGAAACTTCCCGAGAAAAGAATTCATCTCCTCTTTCATTTCCTCCACTGACAATGACGACGACGACTTTGGATTTAAATCCAATTTGATTTCCCAACTCCCAACGGACCGAGCTGCCCTATATGTAAATAAAAATAATATACGGATCACTTTTTATCGAATCTTATTGTGGGTTTCTCAACGTTTTCAAAGCTTTGGAAAATTATGTTAATTTAAGAACTGTGAAATTTTTGAGCGTGTGGGATTTCTTACGTAATGATGTAAATTTGGTCCATATTTCTCAGCTGTATATTCTCTTTCAGCTCTGCAGAAAGACAAAGACTAATATTTATTTAGGTTTAACTGTGGAAAAGAAAGAATTTTTTGCCTTCCAGTTTTTGTCGTCGGTCACATGACCAAGGAAGTAAATTGGTTTTTTATCTGTCATCAAATCTGTAAGGAATTCTAAAAAAAATCATGCGATGTCATGCATTAAAAAACTCGTATCGATTTGACCGTATTTGCATCTAATTCATGTATGTACATATATTTTAGCATGTGGACCTCAACTGTTTTTGACTTGTGATGACAAAATGCAAGTGCAAAAGAGATCCACATGATACAAACAAAAACGTTCATAAATAATGTTTCACGAAAATGAAACTTTACCGTTTTGTTCGCGTATAGTGTGAAAAGTTTTGACTGTGAAAACTGAAAAGATCAGATATTTGCATCTCGCCTTGTTTTTTAAATTTAAATTCCAATTTGAATTGTCCATAGGGTTTTCCATAATTTAATGATGGTACTTTAATTGGTTGGACGCTGCATTGCACTGCATTTTGCATTGCATTTATGAATCACTTAAGTGCATTTTCCAATCCACAGTCAAGAGCATATTATGATTTTAATTAATTTAATAATCCATGAATCAGTTATACCAATTAACAAAATCAAATCTACTTTTGCCAAAATTATTCAAATTCAAATTAATAAGTACATAAAGAAAAAGGCAACGGCGTATTATTCAATATTTGTGAAAAGAAAACCCTTTGCTGCAAACTCCTAGAACTTTTAAAAATCTTTAAAAATTCACAGAATTTGACGCCATTTGAAATTCGAAAGAAGCTTTTCGATCGATCATACAAATCTTTGAAATCCCATGAAAATCTTCGATGTATTTCTTGTAAACTCAAAGTATCTTTGAAGCTCATTAGGAACTTTAAGGGACTTTATGAAAGACAATGAAAGTCCTTGAAAAGCCTTGAACTTTTTTGACGACCCGATAATAAAAACGATTGAGCATATCATTTTGAAAATGCTTGACCAAAAAAGTCTTGCTTTTTTTTAAATTTTGGCCTCAAAGTCACCGTATTTTTGATATGTTTGTCGTTCATATTACAAATTCGACTGAACGAAATCAAGCAATCATAATTGTAATAACATAAATATATTATATTTACTCGTACAATATTTTCATCCTACAAAATTGTAATAATTATATTCTGTGTAAATGTATTACACACAGATTACCAAACACTATACGTACAGTTGTGAATCTCTATAGACTCCGGCCGCCCAATAATATTTAGTTAAATATGAACATCAACTACAATCCCAACTACATGCAGTTAGGAGGAATTTGGAAACTTGCATTCCATAATTCACAATTGTAACCCTCGCCTTCAGATTTTACGATGACAAGAGCATACTCGAAGTCCGTTCAAAGATGATGGCGAGGATGGTGAGACGGATCCCTCGATCCGCATAGAAGAATCCACCAATATTTGTTCGGACAGGTCGAGCCGAGCGGAGGAATCTTCGAAACCATGGGAATCCAACTTGAACGGGGATCCAAGAATGAAGAATATCCGAAGACTGCTCAAAAATATTCCCCATTTGTTGCCAGATGACCATCAAAGTGTACGTGATGAACAGACCCACCACCAATTGTTGAGCTGCTCGGGAACGCTCTAATTTCACGGCTCCATAAAATCCCATCACACTCCCACCAATGAATGAGACTTCATAGACAGCATTACAGCCCGACCATGTTTTATTACAGAACGTTTGGAGGATCTCTAATTTTCGATATTCAAGAGCAAACTCCTTTGCATTCCTCCCAATCGGTACGAATAGTTCCAGAGTGGCAGTTGGATCCTCCATTATTCCTCCATTATCCCCACTTTTCCCCATTCCCCCCTTTCCTCCCACCTCCATCTTATCCCGCATCATCGTTTGAACGTGTAATATCTCGTTCTCTTCGCGCTCTTTGATTGTATTCATGCGCGTGTTGCTATGAGGAGCCGCTCGTCTCCCATTCACATCCACATTATCTTTCGATAAATCCATCTCCAACATTGTCTGAGCTCGAAGATTTTGGTTCTTTTTCTCACGTGCCGTATCCAGAACGACGATGCACCTGGAATTTGTTTCAAAAAATCAACGTAGACAAAAAAGGGATACTCAACTATTTATTATTATTATTATTATTGTTATTATTATTGGGGCAATAAATAAATACCGCATGACTTTCAGAGCATTCGTGACGCCAGTGAGATAGCAGATGACGGAGCAGTAGTAGAAGAGCATCGTCGCCCATTGGTAAATCCAAATGTAATCATGGAAAATGGCGAATGGTACAATTTGCCAGAAATTCATTCCCTTTGGATCCGGCAACAATGACGTGTAGAAGAATGGAGAGTTGGGCGTCCCAAAGACGGACCAAGTGTCCAAACAAAAAATGATATGGACTGCGACCCAGAATAATGGTACAATCCCCAGGGGATTTTGTACCTGCACGATGCAACTCTTTTCCTTGAGTTTCTACAATATATCGTACAAGAGACAAGAAACGAACAAGAATTATATCGGATACGTGTATTGTGTATTGAGGTGTTGTTTATTTGTTCCTACAGTTAAGTGTACATACTATACAAAAAAAAGATGGAAGGGGACTCAGACTCACTTTGAATGTGGTTGATATATTCGAGGAACATGTTCTACCATTTATGATGCTGGCCGTAGGAGGAATAGACGCTGACCTGAACTGCATTGGCACAGTGATAGGAGATGGCGACGTAGAGAGTCCCCATCGCCGCATTCGAGTTGGAATCCACCAAGCACTGTTGAATCCATCGACTGGTCACATAGAACATGTAACTATTGTACACGATATTATGAGCCCACCAAATCACTCTCATCCGAATCGAGGAGTCAAAGTAGAATTTTTGAGTTTTCTTGTCCCATTTGTACGGGATGGAGCCGATCATGGCACAGACTTGGACAGAGGCGATCAATAACTTGGCCGCACTCAGGCTCAACAACATTATGGAAAATCTGTAATGGAAATCTACACTATTTTTGAGAAATATAATTCCCACAACTTTGACTTATACCTACATCTGTATATAGTTAAATTTACTATGTGGAATTTTGTACCTTTCCCGACTCCCGTTTCTGGAGATCTGTGGGTGTGGCTCTAGAAATTCTATGCGTTCTCTCTCAATCCAGATTCTTCCTGAGGACTAACAATAAGACTAAGAAAATCCTAGTGATGTACTGCGTTGGTAAAGAATATAGGTGAATTGATATTCTTTGACATATGTTACTAAAATTCCATGTTACTCTCATAATCCGATTCCTTTAAGTTATATGAGCTTTTTAATGAACACGGCTTGTAATAATTATGTTCAATATTTGAGCGGGACTGAGAAAATTAGGACGCGGAAACACTGAGGAAACGATTCAAATAAGGAAAAGCTAACTGACCTTCGCAAATTCGAGAAGAAATTACACGGGAACTCCATTTAAAAGCGACTTCATAAGATAATTCAGAACTCGGAAACAATGCATTAGTAATTGAGAAAAACCCAGTACAAATTCAGGTAGAATTAAAATTAGAATTACGATTGTGGCTAGTTGAATTCTTCCTTGTGCAAAAGAAACTCGTCATGGTGCAGAGTATAAAACCATTAACGTATCAATCTATTGTATTAAAATCTATAGGGGAGCCGAGGGCAAAAAATGTATGTACTTTAAATTTTAACTTCTACCAGCTTCCACAGTGCGTTGTAAAATGTCTAAATTTCTATTAAATACTAGATTGAACTTTCGTCAATCACAGCAGTAAAAGTAAATGGCTCTGTCCATATTTATGGTTTACATAGTTTAATTGTAATTAGAAAAGAGATCTCCAGTTAACACTACAGTGGGATTGCAAAAACATATGCAATCCGTTTGTTTTATACGAGAAGACTTCTTTTCATTGTTTTCCATATATGTTTAGAAGGCAATGAAAGAAAAAGTAAATGAGGGACATGTATGTATTTGAACTCAAATCGTTTGAGAACTTTACAACTTATCATTTCATTGTCAGTGCAAGACCAATTTTTCGGAAGGTCTTTAGTCAAAATTATATGCTACTTTTTTTACACGAATTTTTTGCATGGGAAAAATAGAACTCCTTTTCTGATGACTTTATAGAATTAATAACGTATTTTGACCGGGCTTTCCATTTCTATCAATTATTTTTTAACAAACCATAATATATATAGTTTCGGAGGAAATTAATTATGAAATGAGTGCATGTTTTTGCCCCCGGCTCCCTGTAACTTGCCAGTACTTTAGTCCGAATTGTATATTGCACAATACAAGTTTGATTAATTAGACAAATTCTGTTTGTTGAAGGGGCATGCAAGTCAATTTATAGGACAGGGATAATTAATGATCCTAAACGAAATTATCTGTAGAACAATAATTAACCCCCTGTGCATATTTGTATATAGCTCGTAAATTATTGACAACTATCCGACTGACCATACGCTTCTTCTACTTCTACTTCTATCTACTTCTTTACCTATATGAAGAAAAGCACTCAGAGCCCCGAAAGTGAACTCGTATATGATTTCCACAAATGACCAACTTTCCCCCCTCTTTCTTTCTTTCTCTCTCTTCAGCTGAATTCGTGTGCTTTCTCCGCTTCAAGTTATCTGTTTAATGTGTACTTACAATACAAATGCAATTCAATAATTCCATGTTCTCCTTGGACAAAATCAAATATGTACTATATCGCAGTAAAATTATATATCAAAGCCAAAGCATGGCACTCGAGTTCTGGAAATCCATTTGGCCGTGTGATTTGTATATCTGTACAAATATACAAACAATGGAATGATGAGCAGAACATTTTTATCATTATCTATATACCTGTACTTTTATGCTCTATTTTCTGCTATCAGAACAAGAACAAGAACACTTTGCCTTTGGATGTACAGATAAATATATAGGGATGTCACATAGTCGATAATCATTCTCAACTGTAATTTGGGCCGACCAATGTGAGAAAAGTGTGGAGGAGACGAAAATGTGGCTCGTCATTTGAATTGGTCGTATTTATTCTACACCAGGAAAAGGAAACTATAGCGGAAGTGGAGTGATGGTCGTCTACCCGCCCATCCAACCAGTCCTCAACGGAACAACCGGATTCGGATTCGGACACAACGATGACCCCAGGAAGTTCCTCCCCGCAATGCTCATTTTTACTCTCGTTTTTTTCATTCTTTTGGACACAAATTGGAAATTTGTAGATAGAAAACGGGATTACTAAAACTATATAGCCATATATTTCCGTAATGACTTTTGATTGCATATTTTAAGCCGGGAATCCGCTTTTCAGTCGAACAATCTGTATAAAATATCCCATTTTTTATGGGGGAAATATTTTAATAAAAATTAAAATATTTAGCTGAATGCCCACAGATTTTCCAGATGATTTCCCGGAATTTTGCTTGACTTGATGTTTTCAATAAGGAAATAATGTAATTGTGAACGTTGGGAATAAAGTTTCGCTGCTGTATACCACAAATTCATATATATATAACGTACTTTAGACCAGGAATGGTCCATGTAGTTTTGAAACACTCGGAGTGTCGGAGTGTCCCGAAAGTCCTTTCCCAATTGTCAAATTGAATCCACATATAAATGGTAAACTTAATTATGGAGCACCGTGTTACTTGTACATAATATGTACTACATATTCTGCGCGTGAATGTGAATATGTATGTATATAAATGTAAGTATAAGGAGAGTCCTATATTAAACTCTAAACTCGCAATCATTACATAACAAAATAATAGCTTTCGTATATAGACGGAGGCAGGCATGTGAGCAAAATACAGGTGATACAGCTCGCAATTTCTAATCATATCAACCCGCTTTATATATAATGGAGCTGTCTGTCTATCTGTCTGTCTGTCTGTCTGTAACGCTATTTTAAGAGAACGTGAAGAGATAGAAACATGAATCCTTTTGCATCTTATAGGTCCGGGGTCACCTACTCTAAATAGGATATGGGGGCCGTGGGGCGGGGTGGGGGGTCAGGGTGGAGGGGGTCAAATGTGCAAAATATGTCAAAAACGCGTTTCAGACAATTTGTAACATTTTGGCTGAAAAACACTTTTTGATCCCTTTGGACCCCTATGACCCCCAGTGACCCCTCACGGGGCAATGTGAGATTTTGCATTAGGGAGGTGTATTACGACAATCAGAAAAGTTTTGACACGTGTTCAGACATTTTCGAATTTCGTCCTCTTATTCCTGAGCTAATAATAAAGGAGAATAAGCCATAAACCAAATCTATACACGGAAAATCATATAACGATTCCATACACACACAGAAGTTTCATATTTTACCAGTTTGGTAAAGCGAAGATGCCGATACCGAAATCCTTATACCGACGCCTACATACTGCAATAGACATACTAAATGTCATGAACTTTGTTGCTAGAAAAAACGTTATATTGGTGCGAAGTGGGAGGTCAAAATGGGTATGTCATATTTGACCTCACGGCTTTCATTTTGTATTTAGAATAACATAACCGAGGGCAGATGCCAAAGCAATGAAATTTCTCTCTCTTACGGTTTTTTAACAAGCGTTTTAAGGCGACAGAATATGAACGGAGACAGAATTCGCCGTACCTACGGCGGGCTTTTTTCTAGTATAATATAAGTAAGCTCTCACGTTCAAGTTCAAACAGAAATTGAGGGGGAAGCCGAAATAGAAAAAACAAAAATAATTTGCTCTTGCATATTCGCTGACTTAATTATACCGACGGTGACAAAACAATTAATTGTAATAACGTACATTTAATTTGACATTATAATTAATAATCTAGAATACAAATCACAAATTCACAGTCATATTCCACGTTGATTCATCGTATTCGTTTGTGCCTTTTCTACGTTTTATTGCCTTGCAATTTATATAGAAAACCGGAATCTTTTGTAATAGTGTCACAACACGCAACACGTACGTATTCATGCACACAATTTAACTGAAGAAAAGACGCGGACATCACACAATTCCCAAATCTCATCGTCAGAATTTAAGGTACGTTTCTTCATTTTCGTTGTAAGTGAACAATTTCATGTGTCAAATGGCAAAGTGTTGCAGTGTGTTTGTCCATGCACATTTGGTTCGTATTTAATTAGTAAAATTGCCTCATAAAAATGATCATTTAATTTCGGGCATTGTTAATTGTACTTGAAGGGAAAATTCAACGAAATGAAGTCATTTTAAGTTGCCTGTGTATAGTGAAAGAGTCAAAGCAGTGTGTTCATGTTATCTTTGCACAAATATGTATGTATGTATACCCTTGAAAATATATAGCGACAACCTTGAGATGGCATTTCTATATATTTGTATTTGTATTTGTACAGAGTCCACCGTGCTCTATTGTCAATACAGAACAAAGATATGAATTCGTGTGACGTCACTCTCGTCATGTCTCTCTCAATATATAAGTCGATTTTGAGCGCAGTTTCATCCTATCCATATGCATAAGAAGTTATATCGGTGTCTTATACGTTATAAGACACCAATAAATGATTGAATGTAAACTTACATAAAAAATTATATCGTCGCTTAAGTTCTAGAATCCGCTATAAATTTTGGGGGGAGGAGCATACGTGTTATTTTGCATTTGATGGTAGGAGGAGCCATGATTATAGCGGATTCTAGAACTTAAGCGACGATATGTAAAAGTTTAAAGCGTAATTCTCGTTTGGATATTTTGATGTATGACAGTGTGGAGATCAGAGGAAATAAATAGAGAATATATGGACGGACGCGGTCACTCCCACTCTCACGGGCATCATCAACATGAACATGAACACCATCATGGTCATCATGGTATACAGGGCTTGGCCTCGCCGCATACCTGCCAAAGTCACGTCCCTTTCCTTGTTCAGAATATGTCCTGGAAGGACAATGAAGTGATTTTGGATTATGGTTGTGGCCCAGGCTCCGTCGTCATCCATTTCTTTGCCGAACTGGCCAAGAAGAACAATTCCCGACTTTTGGGGGTGGATAGCTCCGTTGCAATCATCGAGATTGCCAAGACAAAATATCCGGAATTTGCCGAGAATTTCTTTGTGGGTGACTTCATGAGCGAGGAGGAGGATTGGCCTTGCAATTTGAAAGATACTAAATTTGACAAGATCATTTCCAATCACGTGATTCAACTCATACCCGAAATCAAGTGAGAGCAAATACATCCGGATTCACTGCGCAATTAAATATATTAAATTAACAGATTTTTGACGACTGTGATTACTTGATTTTGATTGCAATCAGCGCAATGATTTTATCATTTTAGCGTTTTACTTATAACCTTTCCAGATCGTTCCTAACTAAAGTGTACAAGCAGTTAAATGAGGGTGGACAGTTTGGGGCTATCCTTCCATTTAACCCCATGCTCAACATTTGGGATTTCCTACCCGAATTCCCTACATATGGACAACAATTGCAAGTAATATGTAATTCCGTCGTTAATTCCGACGTTAATTATGATAAATTAATAACTTTTCCAATTATTTCCCATGTGTCTTTATAGGATAAATTCCCTGCTATTGCAAGATGGGCGGTTACTCCAGACGGTGTGGAGATTTTGCGGGAGTTGTTAACGGAAATCGGATTTGATATTGTGACATTCCAGCTAATTGATTCCTCCATGGATTTCCTGGATTTTGACGCCATCGTTGGTACGTACATACATATAATAATATATCGTCCATCTTTTCTCATTCTTCCATTTTTCCACATTCACACATTATTATTATCATGAAAATTTGGGAGAGGGGAAAAGAATTTGTTGACTGTGTACATTTAAGGATAAAATGTTCTGAGTCTTTCAATCGCAGATTGCATTGTAAATTTGTCGTGTGGAGCGAGCCCGACCATGAACACTGTGATGACAGAAGCAGAGATGACTCCTGAGGACATGACGAATCTACGGACTTTTATAGCCAATAAACTATCTCAAATCCTGGCAGTTCCGATCCATCAAAAACCATTCGGTGTGCCCGTTAAAAATCTGTGTTTTGTCGTCACAAAATAAGAACCACAAAAGAGCAAAATTTTTGGAATTTGTACACATAATATCATTATATATGTGTACGATAATAAAAATTGTAAATGTGATGATGCCAAAGTGAGGATTTTCTTCACATTTTCATAAAATCTCATTGAATGTGAATATGCGTAGTGAAAATTATATGTTTGGATTCATTCAATCATTCATTCATTCCAAAACCTAAGCATTACGATTACATACGAAGAATTCACAACCAGAACTGTTTTTAAATATGCCCTTCGGTTCCTGAGGATTCATTTATAACGACTCTTGCCGTCAAAGAGTAGGGAAGAGAGATAGTTTCACTATCAGCATATACGCAGGGCTTTTTTGCTATGCATATAGCTGTTTGCTTTTTCAACCAATTGGAGTCCTGTATTGGTGGTCGGGCCACGTTCAACTACCGATAGTAGAAGGGTTGACTGAATGAAACTCAAGACAGTGTTGTGTAATGAATATTTTTTGCTAGTGAAATTAATGGTAGTGAATTTACACCGAAATTTTGCTAATGAAATGAATTGGTAATTAATTCACTAAGTTTACCTAATTAATTACCAAATGTAGTGACGAACTTTTTGTCACAAAATCCGAAAAAAATTGAGCTTCGCGGTCCATTCGATTGCTTTAATGATAAAATGGGCCTGGGAATACGGAATTCGCAAACTGCACTAATTACCTGACTTTAAAGGGACCTA
>JAIUND010003944.1:0-13790 GCA_034699125.1 Gisinianus flammeolus | reverse complement strand
GATCTGACCATTTTCCATGAGGACGTCGCTTTGGCTCAAGAGTATGAAGTGAAAGATCTGGCTCAGTGTTCGAATATAATGCAAGTCACAGAGGCAGCTCTTTTATATTCTCAAACAATTATTATATGTACTTTAAAGGTACAATTTTACAAAATACTAATCGTTTTACTGGAAATTATTAGCACACATTATATATTCATACTCATATGTATTTTTCATGTTGGTATTTTGTAGAGCTCGTCCTTATACCGAGACAGGCGGGCAACAAAATCCTATTCGATTGTTTAGAAATCCCGAACCGAATTCAAATCAAGCTGTAGAAAATTATTTGGTAGGACGATATGAATTTTTTAAATTTGTCATGATTATAATTTTTATAAATTATTATGCCCTAAAATTAGTATGAATTTTAAAACGGTGTACGTACTTTTATGTATTCCATTTTCTATACAGATTATCAAGAAAATATTTGGAAAGCTGAATTTCGACGACATAAGAGCCTGTCGTCAAGTGAATCACACTTGGTATTCAATAGCAAATGAAGTATTCGCTTGGAATCAAGATCAATCCAAAGGTAAAATCATTTGCCATTTAGAATTCAATTATCAAGAAGATGAAGAACTAGGAAGACATTCTAAATGTTCAAATACATTTTCGGAGAAGAACAAATTAACACTTCGATATCTAAACGAGTGCTTGAGCGATTATGGATTAAATATTCCCGTCCGTAGTTTCGGATTTGAAAGCTACACATTCAATTGCCCAGAAATCCGTTTATTTTTCACTTACTATAGAGAAAATATTCGGGAGTTGACTCTCACCATCACCCCAAACAAACAAGTTCTTGGAACTGGAGGGATTTTCATCGCCATCTCTTCATTCTTACAAATCCTCAATTTGATCCCGAAACTGTCCACCCTTCGTTTGAGTTTTGGTGATGATGGGTGGTCCGAAAGAGAATTGAAGCGTCTTCTGGAGACTCACACTCAAAATCTTCTTCCTAAATTACGCAAGCTAATTGTATATTCGTCAGCTGTCCCTGGGACAGAGCTCATTGTCCGAAAACTCCTCGCTGCAGCTACACACTTGATAAAATTCAAAACCTACTCGGAGCTCTATTGGAAAGTGGCTCTGGATGCCCAAAAACTCCACACCATCACTAATTTCAATTTCATGGTCTCCCCGACTTGGAACTGGGAAATCGTTGAGAGTTTCAGCCTCATACAACCCAGACTAAAACAATTAAATATTGGTTTCAACCAAATCTATGATAGTCCAGAGATCCTACGAAGAGCCAAGATGGAATTAAAGAAAATACTAAAAGCAAGTCAGAATTCATTGATCACAATGGAGTTGCCATGTGGAGTCCTCCCGGATTTGACTTTCCCTTTGAATAACGTCCAAGTGTTGAATTTATCTTCCCTCCATGGACAGGACAAGGATCGAGACATCTGTGGTCCAGATTGTTTACTTCAACTTCGAACATTTCAACTTGCTTCCCTAATTTAAAGGAGCTCACATTGAATGCACCCACTTGCTGTATGCAATTCGGAGATGAGATGATGAGGAGTGGTGATGAGGGAACTTTGGGGACTGTGGAGACACTAAATGTCATGTCCTCTTGCTCACCACAATGGCTCAAACGACTCGTGGCGTTAGTCCCCAATATCAAGCATTTAAGTGCTCAATGCTCGAATTTCTCCAGTGGTTGGGGTCATTCCTTCTTCTATGACACTGTTTGGAATGGCTGGAGACAACTTGAAAGTATGAGTTTGAAATACGAGACACTACCCTGGTCTACATATCCCGTTTTGGACTCCCTCCTGGGCTGAGTGAAGACAGATGTGCATTCTTGCGATCTTTCCCGGACAAACAATTGGTCGATCCGACATGGCAAAGAAATCCTTCTATTTGCAACCTCAAAAGTAAGTTAAAGTCTAAAATATTTAATTTAATAATAATAAAGATTAATAATAAATTCATGATTTATAAATTATAATTGTAAGTGCACACGCAGGTATTTGACTAGTTGGGGAAAACTAGAATTAAGAAAATACTGTCTAATTTTCAAACATTTTTTTCAGGATCATTACTTACATTACTCAATTCGAGATTCAGGCATGTCCCTTCCAAGGCCCTACATCTCCCTCCTTTGCGCCCCTCTCCATTAAGGTTAAGACACTTCATTGTAAAGGACATCGCACGCTTTATATGGGAAGTTGGCTTTCTATGGGATTTGGCTCAAAATTGGTAGGGAGGTAGTCTGGAGGTAGGGGAACAACATTTTCATTACCACTTTTCTGGGGATTGCTCCTGGTGACCGCTGGAGGTCACCAAATGTCAAGTTTTCAACTTTGTCCTACAGAGTTGTGCAACCCACCAAAATTTCAGGAATTTTATGCTGATCATTTTTCATAAAACGACCAACATTGTATCTTTAACCGTTTGACCTCCAAGTTTCACGAAAGTGCCCAAAAAGGTCAAATAACAAAGTTATTCAAATTGTTTCGCAAAATAGCCAAACATACTCAGAATTACATGCCAATCATTTCTTTCGTAGAGGCCAACTCTGTAGCTTCAACCGTTTGACCTTTACAGGTCACAAAAGGGGTCAAATCCTGGCAAAAGTCAATATTAACCAAATCTATTCGTGTAAAAGGGTAAGTTGTCAGGAATTTAATGCTGGACAACTTTTGTTAGGCGGCCCACACTGTCAAGCCAGTCGTTTGGCCTCAAGAGGTCACGAAAGGTCAAAGGTAAGAAACATTTTGCTAGCGTTTACATGAGGAAGTTAGCCGTTCAGAAAAGTGTGAACGTTTCCAGAGCAGGCGACCGGGACGCCTTCCTCTTCTGCTCCATGGTCTTGTACTGACGAGTGTACTTTTCGGAGTATAATGAAATTGCCTAGACATCAAATTTCAGTCTATGCATATATAAAAACAAAAAAAGTTGTTCACTTTGTGATCAACACACTCTACTGATGTTTGACAATAAGTTCTGCAATGAAGTCTTCAATATTTAATGAAACATGATGAATTAATATTTTAATTCATTTTCAGTTGCATATTTTATTGTGTAATATGTAGTTAAAATTCCTTCAGTACCCAAAAACATTCACTTCAATTCTTATACGAATAAAAACATACTTGTAATTGATACAAAAACGACAATTGATAATACTGGGGACTCCGAGACAAAATAGAATAATATGCTACTTAAAAATGATGTAAAATTGTAAATCATGAATGACACCGATGGACAATAATTTTTAGAAACACAGTTTTATATAGATTGTTCATGTATATGTTGAAATGTTCTTGTATTGCTTATAGGTATAGGCTTACTTGCTGGTAACGATAAACAAAATAAACCCACTCACATACTTATTTATACGGTTATACGTAATAAATCTTATCACAGGTACAATTTGAAACTTAAATCATTTGCTTGTGTAATTGAAAATTTCAATTTGAAATTACATTAAAGATTGTTATTAATCCTGCATATACTTAAATACATACAACAAATTCACCCAACTTGTGTACAAAATACAAACGTGAAATCATCAAAAAAATATATATTGAAGAATTGGCAATACTTACTACTACTATATATTATTATACATACAATGGATCATGGAAATTAAAATTTTACTATACTTATAGCCTATAAGTTATAGGTACATGCATTTGAATTTTCATTTGGAATAATGATAAATACATCATGACTGATATTATTGACTCATCACTTTAATTTTTGGGTGTCTGTTTTGAATGGTTTAAAAATTGTACACCAGTATTTACTTATCTAATGTACATTTTGCGTTTTTTTACGATACTTTATGATTCATTGATTAAGATTATTAATGTGTACGTATATTAAGAATGCTTAAGAAAATCTTGTACAGCCATGTACATAGTTACCGTAATTAGCACTGCGAGTACTATGAGCATTAATTGTCAAAATTCAAAGTCTCTCCACATTTTGCCAATATGTAATTTAAAAATTTTATCATAAAAATCCCAATAAGCCGTCAAATGGAATCCCATATTACACAATACAACAATGTACTCTACTAAGGCAAATACTGTATACACACCTTGCTCACAGTAAGTATTGTGACGATTATAGATATATGGTAAAAACATTGAACAAACCAGAATGATGAGGAGTAGTCGGATTTTCCATCTTTGACTTTTCATTTCCATATTCTTGACAGCTGGAATATTTCGACAATTAGAAAGTAGAATACACAAAACGATCATGTACAGTAATGAGGATATAATAAAAACAGTAAAACTAAATGCATGCATTGGTAGACTCTGTCGAGATGAAATATACGAGAGTCCAAGGAGTCCCATATTTTCCACAACATTAAGTATACATGCCACTCTTGCCCACTTGTGATATCGCTTGTACAGAATTAGTTCCAAATATGTATAATATATGTAGGAAAAGAAAAATCGGGATGGAGCATGGAGAGTAACACATAAAATCCATACGGATTTGGATAGTGGAAAATCCCCAATAGCAGCCGATAAAGATGGAAGGTAATTGCGAACTTGATTTTCTTGACAGTAGACTAATGTTGCGGCTCGGTAGTCATCATGAAATGCCCAAAATACGCTGAATATGAATGCACCAAGTGGTAGAAGGACGGTTGAGACGGTGACATGACGGCTATGGATTCGAATGATGCTGCACGGCAGACAGGTTTCCACATTTTCTTCTTCATCTTTATCCCCGTTTTTGGAAGAAGATGACCCATTCTCTGACAGAAACTTGTAATTGTAGTCCAAGTTCCCCTTCCCACCCACCATCTTTGCCAGAGAAATTGGTTTTGGCTTATTCAACTGATCCAATATGCTCATAGCTTCTTTAATTATTCTTATTATTGTTACGCAATGTACTCAAAATACATGTCGAGTTTTATTGTTTGATATTAGACCAAACTAAACTCCTGCAAAACACAAAAACAACAGGTACAATAGAAATTAAAAAAATTTATTCGATATTACGCTAATGCATTCTTTATGTAATATATAACCATTTAACTTACGTAAAGTGTTCCATTATTTTAGTTCAAGGTACTCCATCACCACAAAAAGCCAAAAAAATATTCTCTGTGGAAAAATTTGTGGAGAATTTATCAAGTAATTCAAAAACTAAGGATAAAGTCAAGGGGTTCTAACCAAATACAATTCACCTATTTATGTGTATCATTTGTGATTCGAATTTCAAACACACTTTTTCATCCTCGCGTGTTTTGTTTTAGTTTTATACCGATCGAGTAACCGAGTGATTTTAATTTTAATTTCATAAAACGGAAACATTCTAATAGAAGGTACTAAAAGTAACTATTTAATAATATATATAAAAGAAATTAGTGCAGTCCACACTGTGTACCAAGAATTAATTCAGCTTTAGCAATTTACCCATAGTAAAATAATTGTAATATTTATTTCTTGACACGTGTTTCAGATTATAGATTGTAACTTACAATTTGTAAGTATAGAAAGCAGAAATGCATTCGTGTGGAGCAAGTAGTAATTTCGTGGTCATTTCTGGACAAGAAAATGTCTATGTCATTCCAAGAGAGAACACATCTTCGTCAAAAGAAGTACAAGTTATTCCGTTAAACTTGAAGGAAGCCCGACCCGATGACCCAAAGACTTCAACAGAGAAAATCTCGGGCGTTTGCACAAGTATTTCTCCAGACTCAAAATACATTTGTTGTTCGGACTCCCACAAGAATGTATATATTTACAAGAGGAATGAGAAAGCTACTAACGACGAGGGAGCTTTGTGGCAACACCTTAAAACATTTCAAGTGGAAAAAAGACTTTTGACTCTTGAATTCGATCATAATGTAAAGCATTTATTAATGACAGATAAATGTGGAGATTTGTGGTCAAGTGAACTTTTGTATTCTGGAAATGATGATGACAAGGAGGAATTCTCTGATCCTCAAAAAATCCTAGGACATTGTTCTGTCATTCTGGATGCCAAATTAAATCGGAAATGTACAAGAATTTTGACGAGTGATCGAGATGAAAAAATCCGGATTTCCTCCTTCCCTCAAGGCTTCATCATTCAAAACTATTTACTTGGTCATAAGGAAGCAGTCGTGTCCATGGAATTAATTGCTCGTGAAAAATACCTATTGTCTGTGGATATAGATGGTATATGTAAATTATGGGATTTGACTAGTAATTCCTGTACTCAAACAAATAATTTATACAATCTCCTTCAATTGGATCCATCAGATGAAAAGTTTCAAGTCACTAACATGGAAGTCACAGAAATTAAGGATCATGTGTACTTTGCTGTGAAGATTACACAGTATGATAAAGTTCCTATTTTTGAGTTGAATATGAATTCATTCCAAGCTAGTTTAATTGGAGGAATCAGTGTGAATACGAAATCTTGGGATATGTGTTGGTCCGATAATATTTTGTACATTATTTCTCTTGGTTCGTTCAAAGAGTCCAAGCAAGTTGTATTACTATCTGATACTAATAATGTTCAATTGCAAGAAAGAGATTTCTATGAGATTTCAAATTTGGATAAAGTGGGTATGGTAGATGACTTGAAAGCTTTTGCTTCATTTAATAATGAGATTCCTTTGAGAAAAAGACCTGCGAATGAAGGAGTAGTCGTCAACAATGATAGAACTCCAGAATTAAATATTGTTAAACTTCCTCGACTAGAATTGGAACAACAAGTTGCATAGTAATCAATTGTTTATTTTGTATTAATGAGTTTAATTGTTATATTTCATTCAAGTGTGCATAATTTGTAATTACAGAAATAACCATGTGCCTTTTAATAAACTATTATGTTACTTATATGTGGTATAAATTCCTGATACAGTGAAACTTGTCTATACCGGTTTCGCAAGGGACCCAAGAATAAAAACCGGTATTGGGAAACACCGGTATATCATGTATTGGGAAACACCGGTATATCATGTATAACGGTTTTAACCGGTATATAAAATAAAACATTCAAAAATGTACAGGGGATTAATACAGACTGTTGAAGGCGATAAAAATGATTTTTTACTTATTTTTCATCGAAAGACAATATACATAAACACATACATGTACATATAGCAGCATTGAGTCAATTGTCTTTCGATGAAAAAAAAGTAAAAAATAATCATTTTTATCGCCTTCGACAGTACATTAAGAGAACTTTCGAAATATCATGACTCTTTATTCGTTGAGCATTTCATTGAGGGACAAAAAAGTCAGGAATCAACTTTTGATGCAGGTTTTGAGTTTTAATTTTGACTAAATAGTTATCCTTTGTATGTCTAACCACTAAATTAAAGCGGTGTCATCAAGAGGAAATGAGGGTTTTCTTGCTTTTTTTTAGATCCAGGCGAGAATTCCAAATAATTTTGTAGAATTTTGGTTCTATTTTTCCAAATATCTGGAACAGTCGATTGAGCTAATTTTCTTTCTTTTATCACTTCGACTTGCTTTTTTCCATTTTCAATTTCGTGAATTATTGCGAATTTTTCACTTAATTGAATAGACTTTCGCTTGGATTTTGCACTCTCCATTGCACAGTAATGATAAATGTACAAATTACAATTAAGTCCTACTAAACCCGCACTAAATTTTAAGACAGTCAAACATTTAACCAGAAGCTAAAGAAAGAAAAAAGAAATCTCTCGCATAAAAATTAAACGGACAGTGATTTTAATCTTTGCGCTTTTTATGAGTCATGGGGATTTCGATAGTTCAGATAAAACCGTTATAAGATATGTGAAATGCATTAGTAACATGCTGAGGGGCTTAAATTTTTTTACCGGTACAGGCAGAAAACCGTTATATAAAAAACCGGTATATGGCCATGATTTGCTATGTAAAACATAGGGATTTTGCCGGGACCGATAAAAAAAACCGTAAAAGGCCGAATACCGGTACATAGCAGGCCGGTATAGACAAGTTTTACTGTATTATTATTGTACTTGAATATTGTACGTGTTGCAGACTTTTCCCTTCTTCTAACTTCTATGCTCACACACAAATATGCGCGTTATAGAAAATAATCATCCTCAAATCTTGAATAACTCGTTTGGTTTGACATTTCATATTTCATTCATAGTAGTGTTGGTGTTGATTTCGTTTTGTAAAATTTTAAAGACAATATTATTCTTGTTTAAATATACCATTTTGTGCATGTTTAGATATATCCAATTCGTACAAAACAGGACGTGCATTTTTAATTAAAGCAATTACAATAATAATTGTTTAAATTCATAGTATTGAAATTGTTGTTGAAAAGAATAAGAATATGTCAAGCAATGAACTAAAGAAACGAAGTACTTCGTCAAGTACTGCATCAAAGAAAAAAGAAAAGGAATCAGCATTATCATCATCAGCACCTGTCGTAAAAAGTAACAAGAAGGAAGGGAAGAAAAAAGAAGTCGAAACAGTCCAAAATCCTGATGAAGCACCATCGTAAAAACTGTTTTTTTATCATATATTCTGTAAAATATTTCGATTTCATTTCAATTGTTATACAGTGTGGCCGATTTATTTAGGGACAGTTTCTTATGACAAAATTTACCGATGGGTGTTTTACATGTGAATACATACTAAACTTATTATGTATTCACATCTAAAACGAGCATCGGTAAATTTTGTCATAAGAAACTGTCCCTAAATAAATTGGCCACACTGTATAAGTACAGTATTTATAACTAATGCTTGATTGAATTTTGCAGACCACCTCCTAAATTTGGGCCTTTACCAGGAGTTTCGAAGCATCGCTTATGGTCCAGGTATATATGTATACTCGTTTTATAAAAAACAAATTAAAAAGTATAACAACATAAGGCATTGTACATATCATATAAGTATGTACTACAATAATTATTTATTTTGTTTTCGTCTATACCAACAGAACAGCTTTAATATTAGGACTCATGACTGTCGTCTATTTTACTTCAGGGAAAAATGAAGAAGTATTCGCTGATTCAAAGCAAATAAAAGCAAAGTCAATGGACACAAAATGTTCTCCTGAATTTTTATCCAGCAAATGTCAGGCTACTAAATGTGGTATGTATATTAATAATAATAGTGTTTAAGGTTATATAGAATAGAATCTACTATATATTTGATTGCTTTTACAAAATATGTAACAACGTTCTCAATATTCTTTCAGGGAGATTAGTTTCAGACGCATTGATATCTGGAGAAGAGGTTTTCTCATTGATTGATTTATCTCGAAGAGGATTTGTTGCTCACAAGGGAGTCAGCGTTATGGATTTGGCACAGAGAGCCTTGAAGTTTGATGGCATGGTCAAGTCCTTAGAAGGAATATTTCAGCCAGGTGATGCTGCCGTTTTCCAGTAAGTATTTTATATATAAAAAATTAAAATGATGTATCAACTCAAAGTTTTTATTTTGGCTGTATAGGTATTTATACCTACTTAATACTACTTATGCGCATTGTTAAGTACTTGTGTACGCATTATGAGGATCCGAATACAACCTATTTATGTTTGTATTACTTTAAATTTCTTTAGATCCGTCAAAAGTAAATTACAGCGAATGGTTTCTGCCCATTTCGCAATAGATTATTGGAAATTACATCTTGCTGGACCAGTGTTCTTGTCAATGATGAAACCCGGAGGGAAAGAAATCTCACAGATTAACTCACATGAGAAGACGCTGTCCTTTACTTATTCCACAATTGTGTTCCTCACAGATAGTGAGAAGGATTTTGAAGGCGGAAGATTTATGTTTGTTGACAGTGACAATACAAACCGTACTGTCGTTCCATTGCAAGGGAGGGTTTTAGCTTTTACCTCAGGTGATGAAAATCGATTCTTTTATGAGAAATTAGAAAAGGGTATCAGTTACGCCTTAACTCTTGGATTCACTTGTGATAAAACTAAAGCAATTCCGGACCCCAGGTTCTAAAGCATTTGAAATTTAAATGTTGTAAGTTACGACACGTAAAATGTGAGGTGATATTATATACATATGTACTCCTAAAGTGTTTGTTTGTATACTGAACACTTGCATTTACACATAGAATTCGCTCAGCTAAACTCAAATTAATAATATACATATTGTATTGAATGTATTGTAGTATAAATACTTTGGTATTTAGTGTAAGTCAAATGTAGTCAATTTTATAATACTTACTGTTATTATTTCTCTACCGTTTCTCACTACATTTTGTATTTGGTTGTTTTATGTTTTATCTACAGTTATATTATTTGTAACTCTTTGTTTATAAGTATGTACTATATGCAGGATGTACTTACATTGTTTTTTTCTTGCTCAGTTAAATGAATTATGAGTATTTTTTTTAAAGTGCCATTCCTTTTTATAAGGAGTTTTCGAGTTTTTAGTGATTATATGCAGTAGGTATGAAGATTTTATGTACTATATTATGTTTCTGAGCAACTTAAGTAAGTCTTACAATTCAGTATCAAAGACAGCAGCAGTAATTAATTAAGGATATCCAGCGCGACAGCAATCAATATAGTACTTTCAGTGCAATAACTAACAAAACTTGGAACACAATCATAATATACCTAACTTTGTTACTTTATTATGTATGTACAAGTTGTAATTGATTACTTGGTTTAAAAAACTTGCAAATGTATTAAATGTTTTTATAAGAAAAAAAAAATTACTTTTTTTAATTCCAATTTCAAAAATTAAATTTTTATTAATACAAATGATCATACTGTGTGGCCTTCTTTTGCGTCTAAGTATATGGTGAGATTGGCGAGTGGATTTTTTGCTTGTATATGACTGTATGTAGATAGAAAAAGTACATAATTTCAGTTTTAAGTATTTAAGGCTCCAATCACAAATCTTCAATTTTAACTGGATAGGAGAACGGTTCTGTGTTTATATTCCTAGAAAAAGTCAATTTCAATGAGTGAATTTCATTGAATGTTCGTACTATATATTCATTGTATATCATAATCACTGTATTGCATTTTTTTAGTTACACTCACCTTTCAAAGCTAGGACAAGACATCAGATGATTATTAATTTTGCCGATCTCACCAAAATTCCATTTCCGGATGGGAGAAAAGCACGTGGAGAACTTCCAAGTCTTTGAAACCACTTCCCAAGAATTTGAAGTCGTTTTTTCCCATTGTAACACAACTATTCCTCTACTTTTGACTATACATTCACAGACTTCTCTCAACAGTGTATTTGTCATGGATAGAGCACTTAAACTGGAAAAAATTAATTATATATTATATATATATTATTACAATATTTTTAGTTGGAATATATTGAAATGCATTACGCATAATAGTAAAAATGTATTGCATTGTATTTTACCTTAGTGGATCAAGGTATCTAGTTAAATTTACAAGAACTTCAAATGGCATATCACCAAGAGAGATTGTTTCTTTTTCTTCATCATTCTTATTCTCCATGTCTATACTATTATGAGCTGTAGTTTGAGTAGAACAAAACGCATCCACGTCATAATTGTAAATAATTCGATGGCCCGGCCCATGTGGAAACATTCTATCCACCCCAAAAGAGCAACCGGCAATTGGACAGCGAGTTACAAGCCAGCCATTTAACTGCGAAATAATTTCTGAATGTAGCTGCTGAAAATGACAGCCGAATTCATCGCGTCGGAATTCACGAGCACACATAAATGTATAAATACTTCTTGGTTTTATTTTCGATCTAGGAAATACTTCTACGACTAGATTAAGACGGGGCGGATTCTTGATTTTCTTTTCTTCTTCGTGCTGAGAATATTTAGATTCGTGTAGATCATTTTCATTCTTCAAATTCAGACTAGCATTATTGTTATTATTGTTGGTAGGCTCTTTGAAAGGAACTACAACGATCACATTATTTTGGACACGATTTTGATTTAAATTATTTGACCCTACAAGTTTTTTGCAAACACTTGCTTGTAAACCTGGGGTACCACTACTGTCATCATGTTCGGATTCACTCAATTGGTCCGGGTTAGACTTTCCTGTAACTTTCTCAATTAGGTTTTCAGTCATGATACAATGTGGGATTCGACAATGTCCAGAAATCCCCAATGGCATTGTCGGATTTCTCGCTGTTAAAGCTGTTTTCAGTGTATTTCGTAATTTTTCAGGCAATTGTTCATTCCATTCTCTCAAGGTCCGTTCATCGCGTTGGAGAGAGGCTACGTCTATATATTCAACAAATGTTTTTGAATTAGTACTTGGGTAAATAGTAAATACGTATACGGGTAAAGTCAATGAAAATATAAAACAAACTGTGGGGGACAGTGTATACTCACCTAGTTGAGTACTATTTCCCTGAAATTCAAATGGTCTCGCTTCAGAGGGCCATCTATTCCACTCCATTGTGCACACAACGACACTAAAAAGTCCTTTTTTAAGCATAGTATGCGGAGTGGACCAATACATAGTACAATTGGCCCAATACACTTGTCCCAAATTATAGTACAATGTCTGGCATTATGGACATGTCCGATTCGCGCTAAAACACGTGAAAAAAGTTTCCCACTGCCCACACCGGAAGTGTTGTCACTTCCGGACCACTGCAGCAATGAAGCTCTAGAGGTCATAGACGGACCAAGACATGTCACTTCCGGTTCCATTATGTACGTTAGTGTAAACGGACCATTTTGGTCCGGTCATGACCATCCTGCACCTTGGCATGTTGCCAAGCATGCGGCCCGCACAAAAACCTGTCCCATAAATTGGGACTTCATTGTACTATAATTTGGGACAGTGTATTGGGCCAATTGTACTATGTATTGGTCCAATCCATACTATGTTTTTTAGTAGACACTCTGTATGTACAATTTCCATAATTAAATTCAAAACTACAATGTGTGGAGTCCACACTGTGGACATAAGTACTCACCTTGCTGGACAGCAAGAAAGATGTTTCCCTATTGTTTTCCTTTCCAGAATGATAGGGCACCTATAATTCACATAATTATAACATAAATTATACAATGTTATGTGATCACTTATTCATACATGGCTAACTAATTTATGATTTATATATAATTATATAATTACCCATAATTCACATTGACACAGGGGACTTTGAGATTAGGGCATAGTAGGAAATGTTCAGACATTTTGCATGCATGGAATTCTGAGGTACACTTATATTTGCACGAAATTATTTGGCATTTCACTCTTGGTTTCCTCAACACATTCAACTTGATACAATTGTTAATATTAAAGCATTTAGCACAGTGAGTTTCGTGTTCCTGGTCAATTTCAATACTTTCATTTCTTTCCATACTTTACAAAGATTTTCCCTTATTCTTGTAAACAAAATGTATTATAATGTAAAGGATAATACCTAGTATAAGATAGCCTAAAACAGAGAAATAGATGACATTTTAATTGTGTAATAGTAATTAAACTTGAAACAATAAAAATACTTGTGTTCGTGTAGACGTGTATGGAGTATACCTTGGCGAGTATATTTTGATTACTATGCACAATATAGATTATTATCGCAGTAATCGTTGGTGTTTTTATTTACTGTCATTTAGTCCTTACCAATTTAAATTTTAACTTAACACTTTATGAGATACAGTGACTCGTGTTGTAAGTACACCTTGTATATTATGAGAGTAATTGTATAATACGGAAACGGAATGATGCACGAGGAAAATATATAGCAGCTGATGAAAGAAAAGTGAAAGTGTGAATGAGCGCTCGCAATCTTCTTTTATATGTATATCGCCAATCTCAAATAATTTTTGTATGGAATTCCATTTGATCGAAAAATATAATGTATTATACATCA
>JAIUND010003943.1:0-13790 GCA_034699125.1 Gisinianus flammeolus | reverse complement strand
TTTTCCGACAATTTTCCTTTGAATATTCCTTGTTCCCATCACCAGTAGAGCTTATATTCTGAATTTCATCAAAATCGCTTTATAGCCGATAAAGTGCAGATATGCCAAGGAAAAGATTGTCAAAATCCATCAATCCTGTGTTTTTTCTTCGTGTGTTCGAATTTTGAAAAGGTAAGGGGAAAATCATTTTCCAAAAAATGTAAATTGTGTATAGTCTATATTTGTACCTTGTTTTTGGTATGGAATCGTATCAATTGTATGAGGAAAATGCGTAGCAACCAATAATTATTATAATAAACATAATTACGTCAATTTCATTTTATCTTGGTCATTTTCCATTAATAACATAATTATATATCTTGCTCTTTTAGTCTTCACTTTGGGTATATACCTATATATAAGAGACAAGCCACAGATTGTCAATCACAACAAACAAGATCAACATTAATTAACAGTAAATGACAATCCACATTATCTAATTGCGACATTTTAAAGTACTCAACTTTATTTACTTAAAGAGCATTGTAAATCATAATTTCTGAATTTTATCATTTTAAGATATGGCGACGGCTTCAAAAAAAATGAAAATGGACAGCAAAGATATTACTCGAGGGGGAGAAGTTCAAATCCTGAGTTGCTCGAAGGTAATAACCACAGCACAATTGTATATCCGTAAAATCTATAAATCATCCCACCGAAAAACGTATACAAACTAAAAATACAAATTAGACTCATTTTGTTTTAATTGTCTTGTCCAGACTGAGGAGGAAAGTTTGGTCTTTGTCTGGACGGTGAAGGATTTCCCCAATTTGACATCAAAAACTGAATCACCACTTTTCATTGGAGGACAAAAGACAAACAATCAATGGTAAAGACAATTAACCTTTAAAACACATTTAACAATAGTTCCAATGCCATTCATTTTCTTCATTCATTTTAGGCAACTCAAGATTTACCCGGATGGCTATGAATCTGAGAGTGAGGGTCACGTGTCCATTTATTTGAGACTAGCAAAAACGGGATGGAGCGATAAGAAAAGGGACGATGGAGGAATACAAACGAATTGTAAAATAAGTCTTCTAGACTCGGATGACAACGCTCTTTTGACTAAAAGTCAGCTCACATTAAACATTTATTGGTATGTACATACATTTGTAATACATATCAGATATTCGTAACATGCATTTTTTTGTTGGTTTGTTTTGGCCGTATTATACAGTTGGTGATGGAGCTTACGTGTTCTTTCCAGGAGGGGCTTGCTATGGCTGGCCTTCATTCATCCTCAAATCTGATGTTTTGGATCCATCAGAACGATTTTTGGTCGAAGCGAACGCACTGAAAATCCGCTGTCAGATCACAACAAAAGTCAAGTCCGAGCATGAAGTGCTTGTCAATTCAAAAGACGTTGAAACTCCACAGACAAGTGGAGCGGAATTTGTCTGTGAGCAGAGGCGGACGTTGATTGATGATCCAGAATTTTTTGATGTGACTCTCATCACCAAAACTGAATCCTGCCGGTCTCACAAAGCGATTCTCGCTGGTAATGCAATAAACAAAATGTGCTCTTTTCTCATTCTTAATGACCGATGCAATCTATATACGGACGACTTGTTTATCTATATATTAAAATACATAATATACCAATGAATGTGTGTATTTGCCCCTCAGCGCGGAGTCCCGTGTTTGCTGCCATGTTTCGTTCTCAAATGGTCGAGTCCACCAAGAATTCGGTGAAAATAGAGGATTCCTCCGCGGACACTGTGAAGGAAATGCTCGAGTACATTTACACAGGAAAAACGGAGATTTTGAAGACTCGGGCGATGGATTTGTTGGTGATTGCAGATAAATATGAGTTGATGGAACTTCAAAGCGAGTGCGAGCGAGTCATCATGACGGATTTGAATGTGGAAAATGCCGCGGAACTCCTCGCTTTTGCTCATCTTCACAGTCCAATCACTCTCAAACCAAAAATCATTCATTTTGCTGCTCGGTATAAATATGCTTTAGTTTGTACTTTATACTAAATTCAATTTAACTTCACTTTATTCCAACGTGTTAAATTGGGAACAGCATTTTCATACTGTTGCCGTCCTTAAAGTAAATGTATTTTGATTTATACAAGTGTAATTTTTCTTTGTATGCTTTGATTGTTTTTGTATAGGCGTTATCAAGGCGTGCGAGAGACGGAATCTTTCAAACAGCTCGTCCTGACGAATCCATTGTTGGCCATCGAAATTTTCATGGCTGTTGAGTAAAAGAATCAATAAAACTCGTCATTTTTTCTACTTATTTAATGAAAGCCACAGAGTTTCCACTAAAAATATTACATTTGTGATTTGTTATAATATCTATGATAATGAATCAGCATTTAAATGAATTTTTTTGAGTGTCAATCGTAGAACGAACTTGTAAAACTCTAATTATTCTTATTTTCTTAATTATATCTTAAATGATGTTTGATCCCTTCAGATCATTCACACATTCACGTCGAATTTCCATATAATTATGATTTACAATGAAAATGTATATTCAATAAACTCTACAAGTGTGAATTTTAACCTCAAAGAACTTCCCTCGAGTAAAACCATTTCAAAGGTTCACAGGGCAAATCCCAATTCCTCTTGACCTTGATGCTGACCCCATCTTTTTTGATACAGGAGCAGAATCCGGTGCAGGGACAAAGAAATAAAATGCAATTAATGTCAATGGCAATGGCAAATGTAAATGTTTGCAACTTTGGTAATAAAAAATGCACAAAATCTAACCACTGAAATGTAAATGTAAATGTGCAAAGTGTGTGAATGGTATTAACTGAATGTAAATCTGAATTGTTTAGAGTCAAAGATGAAGGTGGTTGATTTGCATATATATAGGACAGGGAAAATGTACGTGACAGCTCCAACATATACGGTATCAGGGAAATTCGTCGGTAGGAAATTCGTCGGCGGGAAATTCGTCGGCAGGAAATTCGTCGGCAGGGAAATTCGTCGGCGGGAAATTCGTCGGCAGGGAAATTCGTCGGCAAGTGGATAGCGATGTAGAATGCATTTCTCCACACTTGTCCGCTTCCGCACTTGTACCGCACCAATCGGCGTTCCACTCTCACACAAAAAATGTTTAAATGGCCGCCGGCGCCATTTTCGGGGCAAGGTGAGATTTTGAAAAAATGGCTTTTTGAGCTTCCTGAGAGCCTAATAAACACATTTTGAGCAATAGGAGGGGCAAATTGAGAATTTTAAAAATTGGGGCAACCTGAGATAATCCTCCAATTTTTTGTATATAAGAGCAGATAGCTAAAGAAAAGGGTTTTCCCCAACTATTTTTTAGAAGGATGAAAACTAACTACGTGTCTTCCTTATATGAAAGTAGTCACCAAAAGTAATTTTTAAAAAATTCTAACTTGACCTGGGGGGGTACTTTATGGGGGGTCGAAAGGTCAATTTTGACAAAGGTATTGTAATTTTCATAAATTCCCTATTACATGAATCTCGGATTTTCTTTCATAGTATTCTTCCTTAGCCTATTCTACACGGGTAGGTTTTTTTAAATTTTTGATTTTTGACCTCTATCAATTTCCAGGTCACCATGGGGTCAACCCTGTTTTTAATCCGATGAACCTGAAACAAAAATATTCGACAAGGTGAGGTCATCCTGAGCAATGTTTAAATTACCCTCAACTCTGTATCTCCAACCGCTTGACCTCCAGGAGGTCAAATGTCAACATGGGTCAAAGTCAATTTTTTGTGCCCTTAAGATTTTTTTTTTTGCAATATATATTTTTTTCCTGTAAGATAAAAGAATTTGAGGCGACAGTGTTTTTTATGTTTTTGAAATTCTTGCCCATTCTCGAGTTATGATTTTTTGAAAATCGGAAAAGGGCCCATTTAAAACCATGTTAATTTTTTAAAAGTCCGAATTTTTCACTTTTTATTTTTTTTAATAAAGACTAGACCAAAATAAGGGACTCGTGTTTTTTTATTTTTAGAAATTCTCACCAGTTTCAGCAGGACAATTTTTTGAAATTTCGAAAATTTCAACGTTTTTATCCAGCGTGACCTTTTTTTTGACGTGCTGCTGAGGTCAAGTTTACAATTATTTTTATAAACTGTCAAATATAAATAGTTTTTAGCAACTATTTTTCTCTCTCTCTGAATTTTTCCAGATTTTTAGCTTCTCAAATTTCGTCCCGGGACCGAAAAATGCAAAGCAATCCAAAAATCTCTATAACGGCCGAAGTAATTTTTTTAGAGGGTTGACCCGGATGTAAAAGTTGACAGGGAGGTCAAGATCTATCATCCTAGAACAACAGTTCATCAAAAACAATTTTATTTTGCAAAAGGAAATTTTTTGCAACAGACGGGATTCGAAACCACATGCTTTAAGATGGCAGTCGAAGCCTCTAACCATCGCACTACAAACAAAACAGCTGAGAAATCCGGAGTCCATTTTGTATCGACTTTTGTATTGTGTCGGTATATCGATACTTTGAGCAACTCCACTAATAAAATTGAATAGGATTTCAACTGTAGGTTTTACGAACAAAGTCTGAGTAATTTGGGGCAAGCTTTTTGTTAAACATTCTGAATAAAACAAAAGCCATTAGCTTTTTAATCTACTTCATTGTACCATTCAAATAAGAGTCAAGACGTGAAAATGAGCTTTCAATTTAGGCTCAGAAACTTTCTGACAGAAAGCCAGACTATTAAAATAGATTATTATTTTGACATTGACAATTTGAAACTTCCACATTATTTTTCAACATAATTGGCTCGTGCAAACAATAAGGATAAAAGTATGAAACATTGTGTGTCTATATAATAACATTTCAAAACGGTTTTACGAACAAAGTCTGCGTAATTTTGTGTTTAACCAAACGTTGGTCAAACTGTCCAAATAAAACGGAAGCCATTAGCTTTTTAATCGTTTTCATTATAACAATATACATAATAACAAATAACGCGAGTCGTGAACATGAGCTTTCAATTTAACATCCGTAGACAATGAAAAATTATAAAAAAGTAAATATGTTATTGAATATACTTTGTGCAAACAAAACAATTTTTTACAGTACTTTGATTTGAATAATAAAATAAAGTTGAAACTCGAAATACTTCCTTGATGTCTCAGTCATTTACATCACAGCAAGCCAAAAAGCTTTGCAGAAATAACCAAAATGTTGTCCACGTTCAACAGTCATCTAGAAAAATACATGAAGTTTGACGGGGGTACATTCAAAATGGAAGAAAAGACGGTTGCCCTACAAGGAAAATTTCTTTTTGATGTACCACACAGTTTCCGCCCAGCCAGCCCCAACTTTGTTTCTCGCCTTGAGGAGGAATTACGCACGTGGATTGGGGATAATTTCCAAGGGACGGACGCGGACATTCTCCTGAAACTTGTCAAATGTACTTCCGTGTCCACGCAGTACTGAATGCCTCAAACTTGGCAATGTGAACCAAGAGGATCCAAAAAAATATTCTGGTACGCAATCTTCTCGATGGTCGAGTGGTTGGCGGACAACCTGGATGACGATCCAATATTTCGTGCAGATCCAATCTTCACCCATTCTCTCCAGTTCTTTGCAGACTTGGTGTACAGGGTCCTCACCCTGGAGTTCTCAACCCTTGAGGACGTCCTTGTGGAAGTCAAGAACTCTGAGTTGAGTCGTTATCCGGGATACTTAATTTGTATCCACGTGTGGTTCCAATTGACGAGGAGTTTCATCGAGAATTGGTGATTTGGAATCACAGAATTGGAAAACTTTCCTCGATCCATCCAGAAAATGTACAAGTACAATATTTGGATGAACAACTCCTCTGCTGCTGCTGTGGCGGTGGTCTCACGACCAGTGAAAACCTGTATACGCCACTTGACAAGAAAAGAGAGAATCTGTTTTTATTTTGGGAGACGAAAGAAACGGAATTCATTTGACCACACACGCACACATGCACTGTTCAGGGAAAATGGAAAACCCCCTTCTCATGAACAAATTAACCAAGCAGTCAGTCGTCATTTCTGTTCTATATTTAAAACCATGTTTAACATACTTTAATAAAGGTACAAATCGGCAAGTGTGACGCATTTAAGTCACTTCCTAAGCTTAACAGTTTATTGCTCTGTGTGGAAGCAAAATCCTGCTCCAAAATTCCTTAAAAATGCCGCGTTCTTCTCACACGTATATATTCTTCTCATTCAATAATTCATCGCCACACGAATATTAGACGGAATGATCAGGGTTGTGTGGTGATGTCCGGACATCCAAAATGAATGCCCAATGCCCAGGCATTTCCAGGCAAGCCCAAGCCCAAACATTCATGTTTTCAATGTTGAGGGGTAGCAGAGATATTTACATATAATAAATTGAAAGCTGTGTTTTATCGAAATTTAGACGATATTTTGTGTTTTGATTTCACCCTTACAAAGTGGAAAACTTGTCAAAACATTAAGCAACAAAAGGGTGAGACAAGTTTTTCATCTGAACTATGTATATATGTATATAAAGGACTTAGAGACTTGAATATATATACCGTGTATGCCATATTCAATATTCAATATGGCTAAATGGATTAATGGAAGTAATATGGAGAAAATACACAAATAAATCGCAGCTGTGCACACACTTTGACTTCACGCACACGCACACACACATGCTTTCACACAAGCCGGAATTATATTTCGAGGAATTGGTTTTGAGAATCCCAAATGAAAATAAAAACATGAAAGGAAAAATAGGTCCTTATATTTTGTTTATAAATATAATATCAAAACCTTTTCTTTGTCTCGCATCATAAAACGGCAGCAGTCCGACGTCCTTATATCGCATTTTTATCTTTTCTGTGTGAGGAAAAGGCTAAAAAGGCTTTAAATCGCAAGTATAGTCACCCCACATTTCAAAGAACACAGATACCGTAAAGCTTGAATTAAAAGCCTACTCTCGAATGCAAGCCTATACCTTTAATATAAGCCTAGTTTTTTGTCCCGTTTTATCTATATAGTGTCCAACCATTTACCGTACTGTTATATCGACTTATCCTTGGTTTTTTTGACAATTTCAATTTCAAGAATTGAAGACACTTATAGCCTAGGCTTTTAATTCAAGTTGTACGGTATAGGAGGAATTAAGCTTGTAACAATCACAGCATTCACGCGTAATACACACCGACTGTCGGGCACGAATGCATTTATATATCTATATATATATATAGGGTTGTGAATCCTGCATGCTTCTCCTTTTCCCTTTGGTCTCTTTCTTGTATTTAATGTCACAAAAAACGTTGGTCACTGCCACCCCCCCCCCCCCGCCCCCTCTATGGTGACTACTTTTACGGACGTTCCCTTATACAATTTGACAATAATTTCTCTCGTAGACAAGCATTTATAAATCCACTCCTTTGTTGAGAGTACCTACACTTATATTGTTCGAGCAAATTGTGGGTGTCAAGTTTATTCAGTTTGATTGTTCTTACAATTATATAACTCGACAGGAAATCATAGTGTGCGTTTGTCTCTCTCGCCTCTACAAATTCAATATTTATATATACACCTGTATATATACAAATTGCTACATGTCATTTCTGCCTTTCACGATTCATCCGGGAGAAATGAGTCGATTCAAATGGTCCATGACAAGGCAATATATATAGGAGTAATAAAAATTCCCTCTGGTCTATATTTCTGTGCCCTTCCATTAAATTAAATTAAATCCAAAATCCTTTACTTGTTTTTATGCATTTTTCTGTACAAATGAAGGTGAGCGGGTCCTTGTATTTTTTTTGTATAATATTGCATCTGAATCTGAATAGAAGAAGAAATTTAATTGCACAATCAATGTCTTATATATTTTATTTTATTTGTCTATATTCCTATTTATATTCACAGGGACAGGGCAAGTGAGGAGTCCATAATAATACCAATATCCATGCCAATGGAATTTGGTATGGAGACTCAAACTCGGATTAGAATGGAAATGGAGGGATTTGACCCGGATGACCTGTCAATCGTCATCAAAACGGAAACGGATATGGACTTATTGACTGTGGGGGACCAATCCGAGTGGAACGACACACTCGATTGCTTTTCTCTACTCGAAGAGGAGGAACAAGCTCTACTCGCAGTTTATTTGCAAATGGGAGGGTTGCACTTGCAAATTCTTCCGGAGAGACGCACTCAAACGTCACACACGGACACATTCTGGGGAGCGACCTTTTAGCTGTCACATTTGTGGCAGGAAGTTCGGTCGCTCGGACCATCTCTTTGTTCATTTGAAATCCCACTCCAGAAAAACTGCACGCACGCAGTTCATTTGCATGAATTAATTTAAGGATAATTGAATGATTGATAATATTGATTTTGTTATACTCAATGACGTGACAATAAAGTTCACATTTCTCTGTATGGCTGTGGGTCTAGAAAAATGATCATTTACTTAACGATTTTGTGGCGGAGTTCAATTTTCTATGTACATAATAAGGATTTTTAGTTCATTTTATCCGGCCCACAAAAACTAATTCATATATACATAAATTGGAGGAACGCGACTAACGCGAGTCATTGAGACCAGTATAAATGTAAACTTCACATTTATAAGGAAAGTCCACAGCTGTTTCTGTTTCTATACCGAATGATGCATTCATCGTACATTATCAAAATTATGTACGCATTTACAATTATACAATGCAAATCATAATACATAAAACTTGGTTCTCAATTTACCAAAGAATTTTCAGTGTTTTGTCTTTGAAATGAGGAAAATCCATGGAAAAAAGTTGGTGGGAATATATTCCAAATGATTAAAAAAAATGGTGACAGTTTGATTGAATTTTGAAGTGGGTCTTTGAAGGAAATTCATGTATAGTGAAAACAAATCGTAAAGAGTTGAATGAGGCTTTTTTCTTTAATGGCAGCGACCATCCAAAGTAATTTGAATTTGTATATCGTTCTGAATGCGGATTTGGTGCTTGCATTTTCCCATATTTTCTTTACTGAATAAACGAGTATATATAAATGCACAAATGTTTTGTACATACTTCCATTTCTACGAGAAACGAGGTCCAAATGATGTGGCTCTGCACATTTCCAATTCAATTCAAATTAAAACCATATGTAATATAGAAAATCCAAAACGTTTGACAGAGGGAGAGGAAATTCATAATGCAAGATTTGAGCACAAATGACAGCTGGAGATTTGACGGGGGTCAAGGAAATCTACCCGGTTCTTTCCAGTCCACCGAAGAGCTTTGTTGCATTGGAATTTGTATACATTTGCGTCATAATCCTGCTGTGAAAGTGTGAGCGAGTGCTGTGAAGAGCGAGAGCGAGCGGACAAGGAATTAACATGGAGCTGCCATAAGCAACAATGTATTTCCCGTTTTTATATAAATCTCCCCGCTGTGCCTTTCTTTGCCAACGGATTTCACCCATTTTTTGCAAGCCATAGGTAAATCAACTGTGGAAAACAACCATGTAGAAAAATCCTCGAATTTTTTAACATTTCACCATTTGCGTAATGTTAATTAAACCAGTCAATTTTCAACTGACGAGTTCCCAACTACCAATTGACAATAGCAATTGGTGATACATGTATGGAGTTTGGTATGGACGTAACTAACAATAAGACATATATGTTGATTTATGCTTGTGGTTATGGTGAACCAACTCAAATATCTTTCGTCCAAGAAGGTCACGACGAGAGGTCACGAGACGGGACATGGGGAAACGCGCGCGTTGTTTCTGAATCAAATAAACTATATAGTTTCAATTTACGATGGTGATCGGATTACTCATTTGACGCAGAATTTGATGTTCAAAGTCGGACTGCGCACAGTGTCCAGCGCCTAAAATATAGAGTGACACGTTGGACAGTCCCATTGTCATGTCAGTTTCGTACATAAAAAATCAGGCCCTGACACATTGTTCACCCGGGTTTGGGTTTGAAACTGTGGGTGGACAATGTATACACGTTCCGCCGCCACTGCGTATGATAAAATCTGTTTGTAAAGAAGTTTGACAAGTGACGAGCATGTCTCCGTCGTCCTCCGCCGACTTCATTCAATTTTGATGGGTGCGGAAGAGACGAAGACGAAGACGAATACGACGAGGAACTAGAGGAGAAGGAAACGGAAGAAACTTGAGGAAAATGGAATGAAATTGATGAGATGAAGGAAAACGACAATAGGTCTTGTTGGCCTTCACAGAATAGACAAGAGGGAAAAACAAACAACCTAAACAATTGAGTTTATCGAATCAAAATCAAAATCAAAATCAAGCCTGTGCGATTAGGATTCATTTCCAAAGAGCTCACACATTATTAATTTATTAGTAATAATAATTTCCTCATCATTTTCCCGTCTGACTTGATCAAAATTATCCTCAATCCGCACACATCAAATTTACTCTCTTTGGGTATTTTTTGATTCACATCATTCTCGTTTCACAACCCGAACGGAAAAGTGGAAACTCTGTACTTGACACAACAAAATCTTCATTGCAAATAATAAATTCCACACGCCACATTTCTTTGAGTTTCATTTTGTGGTGGTTTCGGCACAAATTCTTTCTTTGAAAGTAATACAAATTTAATAAAACAAAAACTATAGAAATGCGTGGGAGAGTCAAATGTACGGGGAAAGTTGTCACTTTCCATCGAATTCTCATAATAATGGCGTACTTTTTTATGGAAATGCCGGATTGGTCTTGGAGTGCAACTGCCCCAACAATGGCTATACCGGCAAAAACCCATCAAGTAAGCAATGAGCATTGAAATTTCGTGGTTTTACCATTTGAGTTTTTGTATTATTTTTCATTATTTTGTATATGGACTTGTGTTTCACAGGGTGAGGAGATTTTAAATTGGGAACCTCCAAAAGAACTACAGAGAAATTTCCCGTATTTCCTGTCCGGAGTGGATAAAGACGGTTTACCGAGTGAGTTTTCATCATAATACTTATGGATTTCCCTTGAGGCTATAGATATGAGAATTGTAAAGATTTGATAGAAGTTTTAGAACTGACCTCACATTTGACCTTTTTTTTTGCCTGGGTGTACTTATTGTTAGTCTGGGTCATAGAGTTTGGGAAATGGGACATGCGTTCCGAGATGGAGAAAGGACCGGGTGCGATAAAGAATTTCACCAAATACACCCTCCAAATGCTTCGCCGAGTGGCGGAGAGCCCTAAAGCATTTGGAGTGGAGGAGTTTGTGGGCGTGGGGGACTTGACTGAGTTCAGCATGAAACAATTCTCCAGTGTTCCAAGTGAGTCAGTTTCCCATAGGAAGCCCGGCAAATTTAAATCTAATTGTCATTTTTTATTTGTCGGTATGGTGGAAAGTGTGGACATTGGAATTGCCGCGGGTTTTTTAACTAATGAAGGAATTTTTATGACCTTTGTGTGACAGCCATTCAACAAACGCTGATCCTCGCCCAACAGTTTTTTGAGACGAACAGTCCAGTACGGAAAGTCAAGCAAATCTTCCTTGTCAACGGTGAGATTGCACATGATGATGGTGATGAGAAATTAGGAATATGAAAGAAATCCACATCAAAAGACTTTACCGTTCAATTTAAATTACATACATGAATTCGTCTCGTTTTGTTTTTGTTGTATATATAGTCAATTATTTGTTTGAGATGATGTTTGAGCTTGTGAAGCCTCTGATTGGGGATTTGTCAAGTCTTTTCGAGCTCTATGGAACCAATCAGGACAAATGGAAGCCCAAATTACTTCGACAAATGGAGAAGGATCAAATCCCGCATTGGCTGGGCGGCTCCTCAAATCACAAACCCCTCAAAATATATGGATAATCGCAGTTAAAAGAAGAAGAACAACAACAACAAGGAAATGAAAAATGTACATGAGAAATTTCGTATAATTTTGGAAGGATGCATTAATTTAAATATTTGATTCTATATGGGGAACACCGTAAGAAAAGGGGTCATTTACGTAAACCTATAGATTCAGAGTTATAGCGCCTTGAATATGCTCGGCTGTTTGGCGCGTAAATGAGTTTCTCAATGATTTTAATTGAATTGAAATTACACAAATCATCGGTTGACTTTAATTTAGAATTTTTGGAGAAGTTTAACGATCTTAAATTACTTTTGGTCAGTCAAAATGTGGTTTAAACTTGTCCTAAAATATTCTCCATGTTCTGTTGTCCACATAAATATGCAACAAAGTGATTTGACGTAAATGATCCCTTTTCTGGCGGAGAACCTCATATATTTATAGTGCGTGAAATGTCGTATATATACACAAACTCTCCCTCTGACTCTTTTTGTATATATTTATTCGTATTTATTTTGTTTTCATAATAATAATAATAATAATAATAATAAAATTACAAGTCAAAAGAATAATGATTGCTAGTTTCAACAATTGATTGACAGGTGTGCATGTGTGAAGAATTAAAAAAATCCTAGCATGATTTTCTTCTTCAAGTGTGCAGACTGCAGAACCAGACAATATATACGGAAATTATATAATAATAAACGAAAACGAGTTTCCTTTTTTTTGTTTGTTGGCACATAACGAAAACGAAATGAATTAAAAGAAACAGGTCTGTGGGCGGCCTTCAATCAGATCTTCACACAATTTAATGAAATTGTCGAGTTCACATGCACACAAAGTCACTTCTGACGTTGTAACGTGTGGGATTGAATGTGTGGTCTTCAGTCGTAAATATACTAATTCAATTCAAGAGTGCTCTTCATTGAATTATTTATCATTTTACCATCATCATTAACTATTATCTTTTCATCTTGATCTTATTGCTAACCCTATAATCTTCATCTTCATCCATCTTCATTCATCTCCATTTCGTACGGCGCGGTTAATTGAAATGCGTGGGAGTAAAGAAGGATTGTGGGGGAAAACTCTGGTCATCTGCTGTATTATGATGATCTCCACAATGCCCAATTTGTCTTGGACTGCAACTGCATCTGAAACTGTCACTGAGGTACACAGAAATAGCATTTTTTTTTCTTTACTGAACTGATTTTGCATTGAATTTTGGGATTCCTAAATTCCTAATGTCATTTTTGGATTGATTAATTGATTAATTGATTGATTGATAATAGGGGGAAGAGAGTCTAATAAATTGGGAGCCTCCATTGGAGCTACAGAGAAATTTCCCATATTTCCTGTCTGGACGCGATAAAGACGGCTCACCAAGTGAGTTTCCCACCTATAGATCTACTCTCCGATTAAAAAAAGTAGAGCCTTTCTCTCTCCTTCATAGCTCCTCCCACCCTATGTATTTTAAACGGACAAGGATTCCTAAATCTATCCTTGGAGGGTTCTACTTTTTTTAATCTGACAATATCTACATAGTTTCCCCTTTTTTTGGAACTTTTATTAAGCCAAAACAAATTGAACAAGGAGGAGGAGTTTCATTGTAGACGAATTGGCGGGAAATCTTCATTTTAAATTCATGATATAGTTGACCAAGTTTTTTGGGGTTTATAGTTTGGGTGGTTGAATTTGGGAAATGGGACGTGCGGTCAGAAGTGGAGAAAGGGCCGGGTGCTATCAACAATTTGACCAAGTACACCAAGCAAATGTTTGGACGGGCTGTGGAGGGCCTCAGTGCATTTGGGGCTGAGGAATTTGTGGCAGTGGTGGACTTGGACGGCTACAACTTGAGGCAATTCTCCAACGTCAAATGTGAGTCCACACTTAACTCATGAAACTCACACGATCCATTATACTCTATATTTATATATATATATATCGTCTGTTAAGTTCACAAAGGAACTATAACGATTTTCCTTAATTTGCGGAAATGCGACGACT
>JAIUND010003942.1:0-13791 GCA_034699125.1 Gisinianus flammeolus | reverse complement strand
CTACTCAAAACAAAACCCAAAATTCCAGAAATCAACACTCCAAAAAAGCTTCGATTTATTTGGAAAAGAATTTGTCTTTATTATAGCAATATTACTGCTATTGCTATTGCTATTGTTATTATGGAGAGGAATAAACAAACATACCGTCAAAAACAGGGAGTTTCTCGATGCGATCAGTCAATTTCTTGTTGACAAAGTCCGCATAGTCTTCAGGGCTCATGAGGTAACTTGAAGGGACCCAACCCGTCTCATTAGTCAAATGTTTCTTGACCAACCACCAATCGGAAATGGTCGCTTCCAACACGTACACTTTCTCTCCCTCCACCAAATTCATCGACTCTTTGTTCTCAGCAATGTAGGTCGTTGCCGCGAACATTGTTTGCCCAACTGCACCTATACAAAATCCACAATCCACACAATTTCGTGAGCACCTGATGAATTCCAATCATTCGCTACAGAGTAAACTAAAGGAGGAACACACAGTGGAAATGCTTTGGGTTCTCCAAGAGACCCTTTACATTTTTGAGCCGGTTTATTGACCGGTGGAAACATGAAGGGAAAACTCACGGCGAATCTTGGCCGGATTTTTTAATAGCACGAAATTAATGAAAATTTGACTTGAAACTGAAAATAAAAGGAAATAAAATGAAAGAAGCGAAATGCATAGAAATATGAAAATGAATGACGGTGTAGAATGTAGATTGTAGAATCTAAAAACCTAGAAAATTCGTGGTGCTGAGCCATTGCCATTGAGCGCGTTTCCATGATATCGAACCGATTCTTCTCATCTCATGCCATGCGTACAAAATTCCATAGAAAAATATACAAACCTTGATCGATTTTGTCAACCAGGACGCTGAGACTGGCGGACTCTTCGTCGAAAACGGGTGCAGGGGATTTGGGTTTTAACCTCACATCTGCACTCTCATCAATCTCTTCATATTGGGGAGTCCTCTTGACGCCCATCCGATAAACTTCATCCTCTTCCTCCTCTGATATGAAAATGGATGGTTGAGGCATTCGTTTCCTTCGGAGTGGTAAGTTGACACTCTCACTCGTCTCTTCTTCTTCCTCCTGAGTCGTCTCTTCTTCCTGTGGCTGCTCTTGTTGTAAAACCACACCCAAACTGGCTTCCTCCTCCGTCACTGTATACGGTTGCGGCTTCTTTTTCTTCAGTTTGACTTTGTAGTCGCCTTCAATGTCCTCAAACACTTGATCCAATTGTTTCAATGTGACCGTCTCCTGTTCCAAGTCCTCTTTCACATACGGACGTTTGGCTTTGAGTGTGACTTGTTCGGTGACGAATTCTTCGCCATAGGATTGTGGTACAGGGGCTTCTTTCCTCAACGTCACTTCCTCTTCCACTTCTTCCACGATCGTGGGCTTTGGACGGGAGTCCCTTCGTTTGATTGTGAAGGCCTGCGTCACTTCCTCCACTTCCTCCGTTGGGGCAGGTCCAGGACTTTTCTTTACAGTAAAATCTCCAGTGGGTTCTTCGCTGGGTTGTTCTTTCTCCGTCTCTCGTTTCAATGTGACTTCCTCGCTCACTTCCTCCGTCTTCGTCACGGACTTTCGCTTCTTCTTACTGATGCTCACTTGCTCCACCACATCATCCTCAGATTTGACTGTTCCCGCCTTCTTTTTACTCAAAGTCACGGACTGACGTTGATAGTCCTCATCCTCTTCTTGTTTTGGTTCATCATCCACGATTTCCTCGATGGTCACTTGACTCTCCTCAGCCGCCGGTTCCGGTTGATGAATGACCGTGAGTTGCTCAGCAACTTCCTCCGTCTTGGCGACGCTCTTCTTCCTCTTCTTTTTGACGGTGAGAGCCTCGCTCACTTCCTCTCCAGTCACGGACTTTTTCTTCTTCTTGGTGACGATCGTGACCGCTTCACTCACGTCCTCTGAAACTTCCTGAACTTCCGGTGCGGCGGGTTTCTTTTTCTTGACCGTGATGGCCGTGGAGACATCCTCCACTTCCTCTTCTTGCGCTACGGATTTCTTTCGTCTGAGTGTGATTTCCTCAGAGACTTCTTCAACCTCTTCGGGGGCTTCAGGAGCTGGGCGTCTTTTGACAATCGTCACTTGCTCACTCACGTCCTCTTGTGGGGCTTCACTGGGTCGTCTCTGAATGATGGTGACCTCTTCACTCGTTTCATCCTCGGATGGTTGTGGTTGCTTTCGCAGTGTGATGGCTGCTTCCACTTGTTCTTCCGGTTCTGGTGCAGTGGGTTTTTGCTTGGTGAGGGTAATGGCCGCCTCGACTTCGTCTTCCGGTTGCTCCACAGCAGGCCTTTTCTTGGTGATCGTGACGGATTCGGTGACTTGATCCTCCGTCTTTGCCTTCTTTTTCTTCTTCATTGTGATGGTCATTTCCTCCTGGACGAATTGCTCCACTTCCTCGCGAGGTCCTTTCTTTTTCAGGGACAAAGTCGTGGCCTCTGTTTCCTCCTCCCCTTTTTCCACAGTGGGTTTCCGTATTGTGATGTTTGTAGCCTCTTCTTCATCCACCGCTTTGGATGGTTTCTTCAAGACAATTTCCGCTTCGGGTTCTTCCGTTATTTTGGGCTTTCTCTTTGGGAGTTTAAAGGACTCTTCTTGTTCTTCCTCTTCTTGTTCTGGCTGTTCCTGTTCTTCTTCAGGTTCGGATGTGGGCTCTTCTATGAGTGGAACCACGCGAGGTCTATCCAATTTAATAGACGCATCATCTGGAGCTTCAACTTCCGCTTGGACCACTTCCGGTTTCTCTACAATCAGATCCTGTGAGACTTCCTCAATGGGCTGCTCCACTTGATCTTTTGGTTGACCGCGAGTCTTCTTCTTTTTCGTGATGACGACGGGGATTTCTTCAACAATTTCCGTGGAGTGAGCCGTTTCTTCTTGTCGAATGACCGTCAAGTCCACGGATTCTTCTTCAGGTACAGTTTCGGACTCTTCTGTCCCTTGACCTTGTGGCCGTTTCTTCTTTCGAGCGGTGACGGTGAGGCTTTCATCTAGGACATCAGTGGCTGTGGCTTGTGCTTCTGGACGTTTTTCCAGAGTGATTTCCGCTGAGACTTCTTCAGGGACAGTTTCCGTCGTTTCCTTCCCTTTCCCTTTGGCCTTCTTCTTCGTGATGGTGACGGAGGAGACTGGGATTTCTTCCTCTTGAGCCTTTTCTGGCTCTTGACCTTTGACCGTGAACTCGGCGGAGGTTTCATCAATCGTCTCTGAGACTTCCTCAGTACCTTTCCCGCGCGTTTTCTTTTTACTGATCGTCACGCTCTCGGTCGTCACTTCCTCTTCAGTGGCTTTGACGGGTTCTTTGGGGCTGATTGTGAGATCTATCGTCATTTCCTCTGTTGGTTTCTCCTGCTCTTGCTTGCTTTCCCCACGGACTTTCTTCTTTTTAATGGTCACTTTCTCAGCCACTTCCGGGATGGTTTCAGCTGCGGCTTGAGCGGGTTCAGTACTCGGGAGTACCAAGTCGACAGAGATTTCTTCGATGGTCGTATCCTGATTTGGTTCCCCTTGACCTTGCGGTCGTTTCTTAGTGATGGTCACGGACTCTACCGGGACTTCGGACTCGGTTGCTTGTACTGGTTTGTCTTTGCCCAAGGTGATGTCAACGGTAATTTCCTCGACGGTCATCTCTTCCGCATCTTTCCCTTTACCTCGAGGCTTTTTCTTGGATATGGTGACACTTTCCGTGGTGACTTCCTCCGTTTCTTTGGCTTTGACGGGCTCATCCTTTTTCAATGTGACGTCCACAGAGATTTCGTCGGGGATGATTTCCTCCGTTTCCTTCCCCTTCCCTCGTGTTTTCTTCTTCTTGATGGTGACGCTCTCCGTGGAGGTTTCTTCCTCTTTCTCTTTCGCTTCGCCTTCTTCCGTCGGTTTGATCATGAGTTCGATTGTGGTTTCGGTGGTGGGCATGTCCAGGGTTTCTTTGACTGAACCCCGCGTCTTGGTTTTGGTCGTGATGACTTCCTCCACGGTGATTTCTTTCTCCTTGGCTATGGCTGGCTCATCTCTGTCTACTGGGAGATCCTTGGATGTCTCTTCAGGCACTTTGCTTTCTTCCTCCTTGACTGAACCACGTGGTGTCTCCTTTTTGGAGGTGACTTGAGGGATCTCTTCAATTTCCACGCTTGCTTCCGCTTGTTCATCGGGTTTGGACTGGATTTCATTGGTGGTTTCCTCGGGTGTTTTCTCCTCGGCTTCCTTCCCTTTCCCACGGACTTTCTTTTTCTTGATTGTGGTGATGGCTTGCGTTCGGGTTTCCTCCGTTTCTTGAGCCTTTTCCTCGGGTTTCTGTAGGACTTGGAATTCTGTGATGGTTTCCTCCTGGGAAATCGTCTCTGACACTTTTTCTTTACCGCGAGCGGGAGTTGGTTCCACAATTGTGGCTTTTTCTACAGGAATGTCTTTTTCTGTGGCTTCCGCTTGTGGTTGTTTATCCTCTGGGATTTCTCCGGTGGATTCTGAAGTGACTTCCTCCACTTGTTCTTTCCCTTTCCCGCGAGATTTCTTCTTTTTCACAACCACTTTCTCGGCCGTGACTTCTTCCTCCGTGGCCTTTACTCCTTCTTTTGGGGTAGTAGTCAGTTCTGAGAGGGTTTCTTCCGGGATGGATTCACTATCCTCCTTTCCTGTCCCACGTGGCTCCTTTTTGCTGATAGTGACGGATTCAATGGGGACCTCCGACTCCGCTGCTGTCTCTTCCTGTGGCGTTGTCTCAGATATTTCTTTTGTTGTTTCTTCTAATGGAGCGTCTTTCTCTTCTTTCGGTTTCCCGCGAACTTTCTTCTTCTTCGATGCTGCTTTCTCTTCGAGGATTTCTGTTTCCTTGGCTGTGACGGCCTCTGGGGATTTTATACGGATCTCATGGAGATCTTCCTCAAGGACCGTTTCCGTCACGAACTTCTCTTTGCCGAGAGTGACGTCTTTGGTGATGCTGACGGATTCGACTGGGATGTCCACTTCTTTGGCTTGTTTCTCACTCACTGGAGTTTCCTCTACTTCACCTAGTTTCTCCTCCTTGACCATGTCTTTGTCTTCCTTGGGTTGACCTCGAACCTTCTTCTTTTTGACCACGACCGTTTCCTGTGGGATTTCCTTCTCTTCGGCTGTAGCAATTTCTTGGGTGATTTCAAGATCTGCGGACTTTTCAACGACTGGTTGCTCTTTCTCATCCTTTGCGCGGGCCATGGATTTTTTCTTGGAAACTTTCACCTCTGGTGTTTCAGGTATTTCCGTTTCAGTGGCAGTTGTGGGTTCTTTTGATAGCGTTTCCAGCTCCTTGATTTCTTCTTCAACTGGTTTGTCTTCCTCCGGTTTCCCAAGAGCCAGGGATTTCTTTTTGGAGACTTTTGCTTTGAGTTGTGGGATTTCTGTCTCTTCAGCTGTGACAGTTTCTTGTGTGATTTCCAATTCCGCGGATTTTTCTATGGTGGGCTCTTCACTCTCATCCTTGGCTCGAGCCATGGATTTCTTCTTGGAGACTTTTACTTTCTCCAGTGGAATCTCAGTTTCAACGGCTGTGACTTCTTCAGTTTCGATTTCTAGATCCTCGAGTTTTTCTTCAATGGATTTCTCCACTTCCGGTTTACTCAAAGCCAAGGACTTCTTTTTACTCACTTTCACTTTGACTTCTGGGGTCTCTTTCTCTTCCGCGATGGCCGTTTCCTGTACGATTTCAAGCTCTCCATGTTGTTCGTCTGCAAGTGTTTCTTTGTCATCCTTCGCACGGGCCATGGACTTTTTCTTGGTCACTTTGATTTTCTCCAGGGGGATTTCCTTCTCCTCTGCCGTGGCAACATCCTCCGATGGCGTTTCTAATTCAGTTAACGTCTCTTCCACCGGTTTGTCCTCTTCCGGTTTACCGAGTGCCAAGCTCTTCTTCTTGCTTACTTTGACTTTCTGTACAGGGATTTCCTTCTCTTCGGCTGTGGCAACGTCTTCTGATGGGGTGTCCAATTCCGTTAGGACCTCTTCAACTGGTTTGTCTTCTTCCGGTTTACTAAGGGCCAATGCCTTCTTTTTGGTGACCTTGACCTTTGGCTGTGGAATGTCCTTTTCTTCGGCTGTAACCGTTTCTTGGATGATCTCAAGCTCACCGGATTTCTCTTCAACTGGCTGTTCTTTCTCATCTTTTGCACGGGCCATCGCCTTCTTTTTAGTCACCTTGACCTTTTGTTGTTCTTCAGGGATTTCAGTTTCAATGGCTGTGACCTCTTCGGAAGGAATCTCTAGTTCTGTCAGTTTCTCTTCAGCGGGAATCTCCTCTTCGGATTTACCGAGGGCCAGGGATTTCTTTTTGCTTACTTTCACCTTTGGCTGTGGGATTTCCTTCTCTTCCGCGATGGCCGTTTCTTGGTTGATTTCAAGCTCTCCGAATTTTTCGTCCGCAGGTTGTTCCTTGTCATCCTTCGCTCGAGCCATTGACTTTTTCTTGGAGACTTTGATTTTCTCCAGGGGGATTTCCTTCTCCTCTGCCGTGGCAATATCCTCTGATGGCGTTTCTAATTCCGTTAACGTTTCTTCCACCGGTTTGTCCTCTTCCGGTTTTCCGAGGGCCAAACTCTTCTTTTTGCTTACTTTCACTTTCTGTACAGGGATTTCTTTCTCTTCGGCTGTGGCAGTTTCTTGTACAATTTCAAGCTCTCCGGATTTCTCTTCAAGAGGTTGTTCTTTATCGTCTTTGGCTCGTGCCATGGACTTCTTCTTGGTCACTTTGACTTTCTCCAGGGGGATTTCTTTCTCCTCGGCTGTCACTGTGTCTTCCGTGGAGATTTCCAATTCCCCGAGTTGCTCTTCAACTGGTTTGTCTTCTTCCGGTTTTCCTAGAGCCAGAGCCTTCTTTTTGCTCACTTTCACTTTGGGTTGTGGGATTTCCTTTTCTTCAGCCGTCGCAGATTCCTGAATGATTTCAAGCTCACTGGATTTCTCTTCCACCGCTTGTTCACTCTCATCCTTCGCTCGCGCCATGGACTTTTTCTTTGTGACTTTCACTTTCTCATCCGGGATTTCCTTTTCTTCAGCGGTGGCCACTTCCGGTTTGATTTCCAGCTCACCGTGAATGTCCTCAACCGGTGTTTCCATGTCTTCTTTGGCCCTGGCCAAGGATTTGGTCTTCTTGGTGACCTTTGCTTTCACTACAGGGATTTCCTTTTCAGTGGCTGTGACGCCTTCAGTTGGGGCTTCCACAAGGTCAGAAATGATTTCCTCAACTGGTTTATCCGCTTCCGGTTTACCCAGAGCAAGTAGTTTCTCTTCGGTGACCTTTGCTTTCTCCACTGGGATTTCCTTCTCCGTAGCGGTGGCTCCTTCCGATGGGATTGGTTTGAGTTCCCCGAGCTGTTCTTCGACGGGTTTGTCCTCTTCCGGTTTTCCAAGGGCCATTGCCTTCTTTTTGCTCACTTTGGCCTTTAGTTGTTGTGGGATCTCTTTCTCTTCGGCTGTGACGGTTTCTTGAACGATTTCCAATTCCCCGTGTTGTTCGTCGGCAGGCTGCTCTTTGTCGTCCTTGGCTCGTGCCATTGACTTTTTCTTGGTCACTTTGACTTTCTCCACGGGGATTTCCTTTTCCTCTGCTGTGACCACGTCTTCTGATGGCGTTTCAAGATCTGACAATTTCTCTTCAATCGGTTTCTCTTCCTCCGATTTCCCAAGGGCCAGTGCCTTCTTTTTGCTCACTTTCACTTTGGGGACAGGGATGTCCTTTTCTGTCGCGGTTGCTGTTTCCTGCTCGGCATCTGGGCTGAGTTCGGTCAGCTGACCTTCTCTGGGTGTGTCCTGGCCTGATTGAGCTAAGGCCATTTTCGTCTCTTGAGTCACTTGAACTTTCTCTTCTGGAATGATCTTCTCTGTTGCTTGGACTTGATCGATTTTCACTTCCAACTCCGTGTGGGAATCCTCCTGGAGTTTGTCTTCATTCACTTTGACGAGGGCGAGTGGTTTCTCTTGATGGACGGTCACTTTCTCTAGTGGGATTTCATTCTCTGTGGCGACGACAGTGTCCGTTGTGGTCAGCAAATCCCCACTTTGCTCCTCTGCCGGCTTTTGCTCGTCATCCTTTGCTCGAGCCATTGATTTTTTCTTGGAGACTTTGACTTTCTCCAGGGGTATTTCCTTCTCTTCAGCTGTGACGGTTTCTTTGGGTGTGACGTCCAACTCTCCGTGGGATTCTTCGACGGGTTTGTCTTCCTCATCCCTCCCACGGGCCAAACTCCGATCTCTCGTGACCTTAACTTTCTTCACTGGGATTTCCTTCTCTTCCGCAGTCGCCGTTTCCGGTTTGGTGTCAAGTTCTTTGAGTTTATCCTCAATCGGAGTGTCTTGTTCCTCCTTGGCTCGACCCATCGACTTCTTCTTGGTCACTTTGACTTTCTCTATGGGGATCTCGGACTCGGCAGCAGTCACTTGGACGGGTTTCTCTTGAGTCACTTCACCCAACTCGTCGGATTTGAGTTCCTCCTCCTTGACGAGTGTTCGCGTTTCCTGGAGGGTAATGTCCACTTTCTCTATGGGGACGGTCCCTTCACTAGCAATCACACCCAAGTCCTTGACAGTGAGATCATCCACCGTCTCATCCTTCTTCTCTTCCTGCTTCCCTTTGCCGAGTACTCGTTTTTTACTCACTTTGGCGGATTTCCCTTGTGGGATTTCTCCTTCCGTGGCCACTGCACCTCTCTCGGGCTCCATTTCCAACTCTCCGGTTTGTTCATCACGCTTTTCTTCTTGTGCTCGAGCCCTGGCTAGACTTTGCTCTTGACTGATGGTCACTTTCTCCTCTCCAATGGTCGTTTCCACGGCCGTGACGCCATCCAACTTGGTCGTGACTTCACCCACTTTTTCTTCGGGGACTTTCTCCTCACTGACTTTCTCTTTCCCACGAATCGTCTTCTTCTTTTTTAATGTAAGTTTCTCGGTGTCTTCGGGGATTTCTTTGGCGACGACGGCGGATGCCCCGCCGGGTTTGAGCTGGCCAACGTCTTCATTCACATCCAGTTGCTCGGGCTGACTGAGACCAAGAACTTGCTCAGCCGTCACTTGTGCTGTTTTTGCGTCCGCAATGTCTTTGAGCTCGGCCGTGACTCGCTCATCCTTGGTGACGAGTGTGTCCGCGTCCCCAGAGACGACGACTTCCTCCGTGGCCAATCCCTTCACTTCGGGGACTACTCGCTTCCCCTTGCTTGGTTTTTTGGTGGGGGCTGCGGAGACCGATGACACTTGTTCCGTGGGGATGACCTCGACGGATTCTTCGGGTAATTCCAGGGTGGTCACGTGATCTGCTTGTACTTGCTCTGAAAGCCCGCTTACGGAATCGGAAACTTGAGGGGACTCCACTTGAAGCCCAGTGTTTTCCCCAAGGATCACTTTCCCTTGTGCTTTCTCCTGTGGGAGATCTGAGAGGGTGCCGAGGGGCTCTTGGGAGTCGGCTTGAGCGGAAGTGAGGGCTTCAGCCGGTTGAATCACGGACTGTCCCTTCTTCTTCTTCTTTTTGAGTTCCTCAACGGGCCCTGCAGACTCGTTCACACGAGTTGTTTCCACATTGAGTGAGCTCGTCATGTCCAGGACGACCTTGGCTTCACTCTGTTTATCATGGGACGGAAGGAGCTCGGTTTCCTTCTGGTAGATTTCAGGGACTTGACCTTGACTGATGGCCATGGAAGGCTCCACGCCGACCTTGGCGTCTCCTGTCACCCTGACCACGTCAGATAACTCACCCGGTTGGGTTTCCTCAACTTGAACTTGACCCACAGTGATCCCTTCGGTAGTGGTGAGGGCCATTGAGCCCACAGCTGTGAGGGATTCCTTCTGAGCGACGTCCCCGACCCCTTCAAGGCTCGTCACGGTACTAATGCGGACACTCTGACCGAGGTTGAGTTCAACAGAGGCGAGTTCTTGTGTGGTCTCTGGGATGTCTCTCGTCGGACTTTGAGTATCAGCTCGGGATACGGTCACGCCTTGTGTCATGGTAAGGCCTTCTTTCCCTTTGACACCAGCCGTGACGACCGTCTCAAGGGCTTGAGATGAGTCTAGAAGTGGTGTTTCAAATGTCTGAACACTCGAGCCCAGAGTAAATCCTTCTTTGGCTTGATCCGTTTTGGCGGAGGGTGTAACGTCTCCAGTCGACCCCAACACTTGATTTTCTCCCACAGAAACTCCAATATTCTCCAATTGACTTTCCATGGCTTTGTCCGTCACGAATTTATCTGGTGCGAGACCGCTCGTACTGAATTCTCCAGTGGTGACGGTCGTTGTGCTCTGTTCTTGTAGGAGCAACACGGTTTTGGCAGTGTCGCTCGCGGGTCCCGTAAAGTCCTTGGTGCTCCCAAAACCCTCAACCGTCTCCACACTCACACTTTCTTGGGGTTTGATGGATGAAGTGGCTTTCTCTGTCTTGACTGGAGCTTTCCCTTCAAACGCCTCGGTGGAGTCCATCACGAGCGGTTGATCGGATTGGTTGGTTCGGAAAGCGTGGGAGATGGATGGAATGCCCGACTCTGTCAATGGTTTATCCAGGATCAGACCGCCTTCTCTCGAGTAGTCCGACGGTTCATTTGTAGTCACGGCAAGGGATTCTCCAGCTGTGAGTCGGACTTTGGCTTCTTCTGTTGCCACAATGGCCGTCACACTCCCTTCAGACTCAAAGGGTACAGTTTCTTCGGAGACGGAACCCGCGGCGAGTGTCTCTCCCGGTTTTCCGTAGACTCCAGCAGGTGTTTTCTCTAGACCCTCAGCTCCTCCTTCCCGCTCACTAATCAGGGTCTCACTCTGACTGGCTAAGGACTCCTGAGGGACGATGCCTGCGACGAAGTTGAGTCCGGGAGGACTTTTGTAGTCCAGTCCAGTTTCTTGCTCGCACGTGGTTTCCATGGAGACGCCATAGGACTCGACGGGTGTGAGGGAGACGGAGCCTTTGACGCTCTTGGGTTTGAAGTCCCCTTCAAAACTCGGGACGTCCTCTTGCGTCTCCTGCTCATTCACATTGATGCTTCTTAGGGGGACTGTGGAGATGCTGGCAGTGTCCGTTGGGACTTCCTTGTCCGGTTTTCGCTCGCCCACGCCCTCCATGAGCAGAACCGACTCTTCTCCGACGACTCCGCCCATTTCATCAATCCCCACTCGGGCATTGGCAGTCCCCGTTTTACCCGGTATATACTCCGCGTTTGAGTCACTCACGGTGACAGTGCTCACGCTCGTGCCTTTCACTTCCCCAAAAATGGTGGTGCCTTGTGCGGTCGTGACGGTTTCGGGGGAGAATCGACCTTCCTTCACATCCGGTTGGAAATCGGATTGGGTGAGACCTTCTTGGAGTGTGAGGGCAGATGAGGCAGTTTCTGTCTTGGGTTTGAAGGCCCCTTCGAATCCGGATAGTTGATCGTTGGGGAGGGTCGTGGATTCGGAGAGGGGTAGATTCGGGACGAAACTCGAATCCAGTTTGTTTCCTTTGGGCATTTCCTGGTCCTTGAGTTTGTTCTCAGACTCCTGAACGAAGGTCTCTTCGATGGAGTATCCATGCTCTGGGACTCTCTTTGCTTTGACTGTCCCAAATTCCCCGGGTTTGAATTCCGTTTCCTGAAGGTCCGATTGGACAGAGGAGACTTGAACAGAGTTCAGTTCGGTGATGTTCACGCGGGATTGGACGGGTTTTGTGTCCACGGCTGTGACGGTGCCTAGATCCGTGTCCGGGGCAACTTCGGAGATTTGAACGTTCTCAAAACCTCGGTTGAGGCCTTGAGTGGCGTTGAATGTGGTGGGTGTGAATTTGGAGCTGAAGTCTCCAGCGGATTCTTCGATGGTTCGACCTTCTTGAGACAAATGTTCCAGGGGAACGATTTGCTCTTGCGCTCGGACTCCAATGGATTCTTTGAGTGAACTCAAGTCTCCCGTTTCACTGGGTGTGTTTTCTTCGTAGATTTGAACTCCTTGATGTGGTGTGACCCCGATTGTCCCTTGAACCGGTTTTAATTCTTCTATTTCCAGTTCTTCTGGACTTCGCTCGTCTATTTTTTCAAGGACAAAATCATAAAAGGGGAAATCAAATTAAAGAAACCATAAAATCATAATAAATATGCAAAATAAACTCGTTTGACGGCTTTAAAAAATGAAATCAAATTTTTTATCCTGAAATTTTCTTGCTGCCAAAAATTTATGAATGTCAGAAAAATCATGTACATTTGAAAAACATAGTAAAAACTCTGCAAAAATCGCAATAAAAATGAAACAACTCGGGAAATCCGAAAACGTTTGATCGCTTTGACAGGAAATCGTAAAAAAAACATGAAAACTCACAAGAACAAGAACAAGAACTGTTTGAAAAATTCTTTAAATTCACACACGGAAATGTAAAAAATTGTGAAAGAGTTTTTATAAGGGCGAAAAACAAGGTGAAAATGTCAAACATTGTACATTGCAAATTGACGCGGATATTTTGCTGAAATTGAGAAAATGAGTGGTGGAAAAAAACTGTTCTTTCATACCTTGCATTTCCTCGATGGTGACATTGGATCGTTTGAAAGTGATTTCCTGGACGAGATGAACCCCGCGAGAATCCTCAACGACGCTCGTGACGCGTTTCCCTTCGTCATCCTCCTCCACACGTTCATCCACGACGACGGAAGCCACGTTCATGAGGGGTCCACGCTCGTTGAACTCACCCTCTTTATCCGCAACGTCATCCATTTCCTCAATGTAACACTCGGATGTCTCCACACGTTTCTCCGCCTTGGCTTTCTTCTTTTTCTTGAGAGGGGCGAGGACTCCTGGAAAATCGTTTGTACTCGTCTCAATGGACTCAACCACACCCGGGTAATTCAACTCATAGTATAATTTGGGTTGTGTACTGTTGTCTTCCCATGTGGTCGTGTCTCCTTCGGATTCAAGTACTGTCGGGTTCTCTACTGTCGTTGCTTTCATTTCATCTACCTGCTTCTTACCCTTCCTCTTCTGCTTCTTCCCTTCATCCTCAACTACACCTCCCGTCGTTTCTAACCCTAATGGAAGCATTTCTACCCCTAAACTCTCTACCTGTGTGTGTGTCAACGATCCCTGTGCTTTATCCTTGTCTACTGGACCTAATTGTGTATTCCCTTCGCTCGCAACTGTCTCCATGGCGTCAATTGGCTGACTAATCAAATTTGCAAGTGAGGACGTGGGCAGGAAATCCTCAAGCTCTCCAAGCTCGTCGGAGGATTCCTCCAACTCCTTTGGCTTCACCGTGTATTCCGTTTTGGTTTCTTCATTGATGTCAATGACGTCACGTGGGACGGATTTGAGACCCAGCTGACGTTTGTATGCGTCATCCGGAGTCGGTTTGTCTTTGTCCTTCTTTTTAGGCTTCTTCAACTTGGATTGGAGTGGGACGGTTTCTGGTCCGATTTCGGATGATTGTGTCGCTTTTGTGATTTCTTTGGTGGGTTTTGAAGAGTCTTCGTCTGGTTGGAAAACGGATGGAGTTTTCTGGTCTTTTTGCGTTTCCGCTTGGTCGTCAGCAGGGAGATTGTCTGTGATTTCCTCGATGAATTCGACCGGTGTTTCCTCTTCTGGTTGACCATCCGGTCGCTCCTTCTTCCCCAGTTTTTTCTTCTTTTTGAGGACAATCGATAGTTTCTTGCCCTTTTCCGGTTCGTCTTCTTCCTCCGGAGATTCGACGATGCCTTCGACTGAAAGTTCCAGTGGAGATCCATCCGGTTGCGTCTTCTCCGTAATGAATTTCTCCGGTTTTTCTTTGTCCGCTTCCGGTCGGATTTGAGAGACTTGACGTTGAGTCTTCTCTATGATTTCAACTGGTTCGTCAGT
>JAIUND010003941.1:0-13796 GCA_034699125.1 Gisinianus flammeolus | reverse complement strand
ATATACCTATCTCTTTTTTCTATCTCTGTCTCTCTCTCTCTCTCTCTCTCTGAACACCAAATATTTGTACGCTGAGATACATGGAGATATTACAGATGTACATAGGGGAAAGGGCAAAAGGGTCAAAGTCGAAATGGAGTGAAAAAAACGAGGACAAGAGAGTGAACTTGCAATCTGCAGTTGGGTTTGGTTTTTTTTTTTTTTTTTGAGAAGGAGTACGAGTTTGAAGTAGAAATATAAATTGAAACTGGTTCATTAATTTCATTTGGAAACATTACAGTTGGTTCTAGAGTTTTTTTTGGAGCGAGAGAGAAACTACAACTAGGAGCTATGAGACTTTGGCCTTTTTTTGCTTTTGGAAAGAAAGTTTCTCTATTTGACCATTTTCAAAGGGCCATAAAAACTATTGAATCTTATCAATAAAAGTCAAGAAAAATGCACATTTTCTAAATAAATGGCTTGGAATAAATCTCTTTAAAATTGTCAATAGAAAAAAAGAGATAGACTGTAAAACATTTCGTACAATAGTCTTAAATAAATAAAAGCGAGAGAGAGAGAGAGGAAAAGGGAGAGAAAGTTTTTGTGTATAAAATTGTACCTAGTCGATAGATACAGAGGGATGATGTATAGACATGAAACTGTTTGTGTAGAGTGTAGACTTGTAGACACACAGAGTACACACACACACACTTGCATGTACAGCTAAAGAAAACAGGTAAAAGCTAATCGTTGCTGTCATTGCGTGTATATATGTGTGTATGTGTGTGTTTGTTTGTGTGGAAAGTCACAAGTCGGGCAATGATTGTAATAGACAGTGCAACCATTTTCAAGCCAGCTCACAATGTAAATAAATAATGCTCTCGAGTTTCAAAAGGTAAAGTGCACGAAAATAGAACCCATTACACATCTAATCTGAGTTAACTAGTGTGGCATGAAACTAACCTCACTTTCACTTCACCGTTTCTGTCCCCCCCAATCTTTTTTGTCGTCATCAATGGGGTATAAATGATCTTCATCATTCAATTATTATTATTGTACGTATTTACCTCCCTTTTTCCTCCTAAAAATTATTTCCCTGTACGTACAAATATATATAGAGAAATGAATGAAAAACCAAAAGGAGACGCTAAAACTAAAAAATACATTACATAAGTGTAGTCGATTGGTTATTACGAATACGCTTTTAATGTAAGTATTTATGTCCATATCTAATGTAAAACATTGTCAATACAAATACAAATACAACGTACACGACTAAATGTAAAAGGTAATGTATCCTATATGTACGATGCACTGTGTACATTCAAACAGACATAAAATACATTTGTAACGTTATTTGGATTGAATTAGAACATGTCTCATGAGTAAAAAACGAAAGAGAAGAAGCCGAATGTAGAAAATAAAAATCAATACATTTCATTGAAGAAAATGCGGATTCTGTAACCACCCAGAAAATCCTGTATTTTTTAGCGTGAAAGAGGAAATATAGACCACGTTAGAGATGGGCGAATAAATACGAATTCAGAAAGGTAAAAAAAAAAATTGCATGCATATGCGGGTATATAAAAGTCATGAGATCCATGTGAGAGAGAGAGAGAGAGCGTGTGTGTGTATAGGGAATGTAAAAAGCAGACGATGAAGACGAAAGAAAGAAAAGCGAGTTCTTCTACTGGTTTAGAATTTTAGATAACCATGCGAATGATACGATATTAAATTGGAATTTCTCAAAGCATATCCCGTTTTATATACATACGTGGATATGGGAACATCTAAAACACAAACCCAAATGCCAGTACCTCCTTAGTATTGCGTCGTTCTACAATGAAACTTTAATATTTTGCTACGTTTGCATCTTCCTCCACCAGTAAGTTATTAAATTATACTCGTATATGCCCCAGAACTTTCCCCCCTTTTTTTCTTCTTTTACTTTCTCTCGCTTTCTCCTGCTTTCTCTCGCTTCTTCCTCTTTCTCTCACTTTCATTCATACATTCCCATTTGACATATTAGTATGTGTGGGCTTTGTGTCCCAATGTACATATTATTTATAGTGAAGATCAACTTAATTTGAGGATAATTTGAGTTTGTGCATATAAAAATTTCCACGTATGCAGAATCTGTATACAAATCCTCTCATTTACTATTTACTATATATTGTATTATGTAAAAATAGGAACAAAAGACTAAAAATAGAGAATATAAGTATATCTTCGTAATAGACTCGACATTTCCCGACACCATTGGGAATCACAAGTAATGGAATTATTGTGTATTTTTACCTACGTACCTACATATATATAATTCCTACATCTGTATACTCCGGGAATAAAGGGGAACCAAATTGAGAATTATTAAGCTCATTACAAATTACATCAATTTAAATGATTCGATTCGATAGTATTATGCAACTTTTTTTGTTAAGTACTGAAAACATTTCAGTACCTATACAAAATATGAAAACGAGAGAGAAGAAATATTTTTTTTTTTTTTGGCTTTGGAAATTTTGTGGTCTCGCAAAAAAAGCACTGAAACACACTGTTTTGTTCTATGGGCAGAGAGGATCTTTTGAATTTGCAAATCCGATCCACAACTGCAATTTAACCACCCTTAAAGTTAATTTTAGTTAACTAATTTACTGGAGTACTCGGATAATAGTAACACATGTTTGGAGAAGTTGTTTAATTTTTTTAAATACTTGTACATTATTAAGGTATTATAAACTTCATTCTCTCTCCCTAAAATGGCGTTGAGCACTACTCGAACTCAGGTAAAGACCATATAGAATTCGCATATTGATTTTGCATATTATATGTATTTTAGAAAACTTCCATTCATTTCGTCTTTTGCAAAATCATATTTAATATGTATATTAAAATATAATACTATCCGAGTTACCGAGTATGTTATTTTGAAGGGAAACAAATTCAACATAAGATGCATGGTAGCCGAAATATATATCCATTAATAATCAATGTATTAATGGAATTTTGGTATTTGCAATTTTGCGAATTGATACATGAAATATTTGTGCTTAATTTTTCCCGTTTTGTTTTGTTAAAATTTAGTTCCAAAGGCTGTGCCGTGAAGCTTTTAGACGAAATTTCTCTATCACAAGTGCAGCCCAGGCTAAACAAGTGAGTACATCATACACGTGCATGATTAAATTTCATTCTCGTGTATTTTTTATAAATATAGAAAATATATAATCAAGCATGATGCTAATGTATTATGTTAGGTAACAGTTCGAGATGCCTTAAATTCGGCAATCGACGAAGAAATGGAAAGAGATGAGCGGGTTTTCATCTTGGGTGAGGAAGTTGCACAATACGATGGTGCTTACAAGGTATAGTTTGTTAAACAATTACAATTCTTAAACACTCGAAATTCCAAAATTCTGACCCGACAATTTAGATATGATTTTGTATTTTAAAATGTAAATACATTTTGCAGATTTCTCGAGGATTATGGAAAAAATATGGGGACAAGCGTGTTATTGATACCCCCATTACTGAAATGGGTTTCGGTGGAATTGCAGTTGGTGCCGCCATGGTAAAATTATTATTATTATATAGTGATGTAGAAAGAATGTCTGTGTTAAGAAATCTATCTTGTAAGTATCTATGTTATATTCGTTCTAATTATTCTATCTGATCTTTGTGTGGATTGCTAACTTTTCTAATTTTACATTTTAGGCTGGTCTGAGACCCATTTGTGAATTCATGACTTTTAACTTTTCTATGCAAGCCATCGATCAAATCATTAACTCGGCTGCTAAAACTTACTACATGTCTGCTGGAGAGGTACATTTTATTTTACATCGTTGTGTATGACGTGCCTACTGCCTACGTACTTTACTACTAACAGCAATAACATGCATTCGTCTTATATTTTTTTGGTTACAGGTCAACATCCCCATCGTATTCCGGGGTCCTAACGGAGCAGCTTCTGGAGTAGCCGCTCAACATTCACAATGTTTTGGAGCATGGTATAGTCACTGTCCCGGTTTGAAGGTGCGTCGAGAAATTCTAAAAAAAATTGGCCCGTTGTGTTTTTTAATTTAATTTAATTTAATTACGAATGACTACATTTTTTGTTTTGTTTTTTTGTCTCCTGTAATTAGGTTGTTTCGCCGTACACAGCAGAAGATGCGAGAGGATTAATGAAGGCTGCCATCCGAGACCCAGATCCAGTAGTATTTCTCGAGAATGAAATTCTCTATGGTTTACCATTTGATATGTCTAATGAAGCTTTGGACAAAGATTTTGTCGTTCCTATAGGAAAAGCTAAGATCGAAAAGTCAGGCAAGTGTAACGAAACCTACGAATCTACAGACGTCGTTCGATTTCCTTTTCTTTGTTTTTTTTCTCTAAAGGATTTTCTAATATTATTACACTGTGTAGTCCAGCCCAGTGTGGAGGAGACTTCTTATTTATATGTGACACTTCGCATCTTTTATTTCCTCGAGTTTTTTCTTCTCCTCCATATTTGCCGTTATATTGCTTTCTCCATGTTTATTTTATTCTATCCTCTACTTTCTCTTTTTTTCGATTCCTTTTACTTTGTAAAGTCCACTATATAAATCCTATACATCTATGCAGCAAAGATAAAGTGAAAAATAATGATATTTCTAACGTGACAATTCTATATTGGACCTAATTTTATGCTCTGTTATTTACAGGTAGCCATGTAACCCTGGTAAGTCATTCAAGAGGTGTTCAACTTTGCTTAGAAGCCGCGAAAGAACTCTCCGGCAGTGGAATTGATTGTGAAGTCATCAATTTACGATCTTTAAGGCCGCTAGGCAAGTGTCCATAGATTTTTACATCGATTTAGCATGACATTTTCTGAAGCATTTGATTTTCACTTTCTTGTGCTCACAGTTGATTCTAAGCTACAACTTTGTTTGTTTTTTTGCAGATATGGATACCATTGTAAACAGCGTATCAAAAACTCATCATATAGTAACTGTTGAGCAAGGCTGGCCTTATGCTGGAATCGGAGCTGAAATCTCTGCACGTATCACCGAAGGTAAATAAGAGACTTCTTCTATAGGATTCGTTTAAGAGGATTATAAAAGAAAAGAGAATAGATACCTGTGATTGTAATTGAGACAATTTTGCTCCCTTATGTATAGGTAAATCATTTTTCTTGCTTGATGCTCCAATTATGAGGGTAACAGGAGCAGATGTTCCAATGCCATATGCAAAGACTTTAGAAGCTGCTGCTCTTCCTCAACCACAAGACATCGTGAGGACCGTAAAAAATTTACTGAACGTAAAGTAGACATCAACTTTATTAGCGCTCATACACAAGTACCGCAAGTATAAGATGCGTACAAAGCTTTAAAGGAAAAAGGAATTTTAAATAGGTGATTCTTATATAGAGTGCGATTTAATCTGGTTCCTTTTTTGAGAATGTATCTAATGTCTGTTTAACAATTCACCCGAGTAAACTATGTATAGTAAAGCTCATACGTAATATGTTGGTTTTTTTTAGTTTTCGATCCAACAGTATCTGCAAAGGTATCGATGAAATTTTATTATTATAATACTTAAAGTAAAGTGAGTTATAAGAATTAATCAACTAATTCGTGGTGATTGAATTACCATGTTGAAAATATAAAGCAATTCAGAATTTGTAAAAGTGCCGTAGTGAGAGTATGTGATAAAAAGAGAGAGTCAATCTCAAAACCGCGTATACATACATAAATGTTGGACATTTTTCTTGTTTTCAAACTATTTTAGTCAATGGTATTGCAAATTGTAATGTACAATTATTTTATTATTCGTGTACTAGTAGAGTGTACTATGGAGCAAATAATGATTAATGTACTATTGTATGGAGGAAAGACGAAATACATAATATGACGCGTATAATTAATGCGCAAAAAAAAATGATGCAAGATTACAGTATGTGTGTACTTAATACAGACGGCTTTGACGGCAGAAAATATAATTGCAATTCATAGAAGAATGTCAACTTTTGTTAAAGAGTCATTCAGTGTAAACTTTCATGTATGGTGCTTATCGAGTTTTAATTGCAATATAATTATTACAAGAAACAAATCATGATATAATTTTACTAAAAAAGAATATGTAAAAGAATACGATAGTATTTATTATAAGAATCACCTTTAGTAGCAACAGAAAAAATTGGTCTCAATAAAGAAACGTTTAAGAGAGTATTTTCAAGTTGTATTCGTTTTCTTTTTCTTCATAAAATTGCGTTTTGGAATCGACACTTATTTACAGACATACGACGTAATAAATAATAAATATGTACTAAAGTAAGATGCTTTAAAGTATTTAAGGAAATATGTAAATGATTAAAATATTTAGAATAGTTTGTAACAAATCATCACGAAATAAAACTAGATTGTGTAATGGCTGGTAATTATTACAGATAAGTACGATGCGAAGGCTAAAAAGTATAAATGTTACTAAAGTCAGCTATTTAGGAAAGATGTGGGAAAGGTCGTCCAGAGACTTGGTAACTCAGCTCTAGTACTCTTCTTCGAAGCATTTGATTGTGATCTTTGTAGTAACGAATCAAATCTGCTTGGCGTTCAAAAATTTCATCATCAATGGGTCCCAAACTGGAATTTAGTGAAAATGAATTCATTTTACTCACATTTTCATGCAATTCTGTTTAATTTTTATTATGTTTACTTTACTATAAATTACCTTTTGGGACCAAAATCCATGGTACTACTATTTAAATCATCTCTCAAAACATCTGGAGGATCTTGACTTGTGTTGAATTTAAACACACGATCTGCAAAGTAAATGATTAACATGTCCTATATGTAATTGTAGGCCTCTTTTGACAAATTTTGACAAAATAAAAGTATGTGTACCACTTACATGTGTAAATAACAAGGACGATCAATAAAATGACAACCTCTAATGCAAGGCAAATTGCAATGTATTCACTTTTCTTCAATCCTACGACATTACAAGTGCCTGACTCATTGTCACAGTGGTCATTTAATACCTGTAAAAAAACATAAGTACATGTAGGCGACCATAGCCGCTATCAAGACAATACCCATAATTATTTAATAAGACAAATACTTACGGTTGAAATAGTTAAAAGAAGTGTACTCCCTGTAATAGAAATTGAAAAAATCAACTACATATTTTACTACATTTGAACCGTTTTATATAAATTCTTCTATATCGTGTCAAAGAAAAACTTACATGTAGAAACTATCCAAAATGGCATTTGACTCAACGTCCGTGTATCATTATAAAATTCCAAATATCCCCGACGTCGAACTTTTATGTGTTCGTATTGGATGTACTGGTCACAGATCAAAAATATCCCCCAAAAGAGACAATGTAAGAAAAGAAGTATGGAAAATGGTTTAACAGCACAATTTGTTGGTTTACATTCCAGAGGAAGAACAGTCGCACAAATAAACATCCCCACCTATATATATCAACACAATAAAAACCCTACTTACTTACAATTGTACACAAAAAAAACTTTTCTTAATGTATCGCCAAAGAAATGAATACTTACAGAAACACAGATCTGAAATATTGCTGCAGTAATTGTATTAACAGACTTGAAATGAAACACAGAATTACTGTCATCAGTCGTAGATGCTATCAAGTCATCATTATCATCGTTGTCAATTTCTTCCTGATTAGCTTCTTCATCCTCGTTTAATGCAGATGTCGAGAAAGACATTTTATCCTTTGAAATACAAAAATATAGTTAGTCAAGTTGGACACGATTACACAAATTCTTGTAAATAATGAAATTATAAATATACGCGTTCTTACGTTTTGACTCAGGCTAACCATGATGTGTTTCATGTGTTATCATTTATCCTACACTTATTATGTCCCAAAACTGTCCGTTTCTTTGGATTTTTCTAGTCTTCTCTTGAAATTAACTGTCCTGAGGAATTTAAAAAGTGACAATTTAAAATTTAAGCATAACTACATATTTTACACCAATAATATTTATATATAGTTGAACACATATTTATGTACTTTTCACTTTTCATATAGCCAGCCACTTTAGTAGAAACGCATTTATACTAGAAATGTATTCCGTACATGTTCATAACATGATGTTATGAATGATTAATATGACGAGGTTCGCAAAAATGTACGTGATAATGACAACAATAACTAAAACACTTAAAAAGTTAATGGCATGCGTGTGTCTACTGAATATAGCTTCCGAACCAAAACTTTTATTTATTATTACAGTTTTGGTTAGCTCGCAATGTGTTTTTTTGAGACAAGTCTATAGTAAGTTAGTGTTTAGTTAATTTAGTCCGAAAACAAAATATTTGGCCAGCCAAAATTGTTTGAATTTTGGGCTAAGTATAAAGAATCTCAGAAAGTTGCCTCATGAGAGCTATGCGAGCAGATCCACAGCTAAAGAAAAGGGTTTTCCCGAACTATTTTTTAGAGGGATGAAATCTAACTAGGTGCGTTCCTTATATGAAAGTAGTCACCAAAAGTAATTTTTAAAAAATTCCAACTTGACCAAACGGCTTGACGGTTTCGGTTACCGGTTTTCTGGGGCACAGTAAGAAAAATCTGTAGAGGTCAAACTAGGTCCTTTAAAAATAATCTAGAAAATGACCCACCTGGGCAATACCCTCAGGATGAATAGTATGAAGGAAAATCCCAGATTCATGCAATAGGGAATTTATAAAAATGTCTACACTTTTCTCAAAATTGACATTTGGACCCCCCCTAAACCGCCCCACCAGGTCAAGTTGGAATTTTTTAAAAATTACTTTTGGTGACTACTTTCATCTAAGGAAGCACCTAGTTAGTTTTCATCCCTCTAAAAAATAGTTCGGGAGAACCCTTTTCTTTAGCTGTGGATCTGCTCATGCGTCTATTTTTGGTCGACCAATTTTTAAATGAATTTTGGTGCGAACTGAATTTCCGATGTCAACGTCGAATATAGAATTAACAATTAACTCATTAAATGAGTTTAAATTTTAAACATGCAGAAAATATTTGCAAACGCATCAAAAACGCTCTTGGAGCGTCCAACAACTGTTCAAGAAGCATTTCAGCCACTTACACGTAATGCTCATTTAATACTAAAACTGATAATTTATTGTAGCCCACAGAAGAGGCCTTTTCAGTGGTATTCCCAGCACTAATTGTAAGAAGAATCTTTGGATTACTCACTGAAAATAGTTTGGTTTCATTATTGGTCTTGCATTTTAACTAAAAGTTGACGTTTCGTTGAAAGTGTGGCTTGCATATAGTTAACAATCCTATAAAAGATTCCATTGGCAATAAAAATGCAAACTGTGTATGTACATACTTACATTGCTTCATGTCTGAATAATAAAATACTAAAATTAAATCGCTATAGTTGTCATGTTCCCATTTTAAACAATTGCTACAATTGTGAATGACGACGAACACTTTGGCTACTTTCTTTGAATGTATCTAATTAAAACTAATCTTGAAGTCATTTCTTGTTATTTCATTCAAGTTTCTCAACATTTATATATATGTAAGTTCAAACTCCTAACGACACATTTTCATGCTCAAATGACCAGGAAAAACTCAAGATTAAGTGTATAGTGAATTAGTGAAGTAGTGAATCACCTTTTAATTATCAAAAAAATAAATATCGCATACGAATGCAAATAGCTTCCTGTATGGAGAACAGGAGAAATTTCCGTATTGATAAGTACTTGACAATCTTTCCAAGTAGGATATATTTTACGAAACAAATCACACATTTTAATTTCTAATACAAACTGTGCTATAAAGCATCCATTTCGTACCTCTACTTCAATCCATCACAACATTACTCAGCAAACCAATAATTGTCCAGCGGTTTTGATTTATACCAATTTAACGCATTGTTGTCCAACGGATTAGGAACAGATATATATACAATAGAACATTGGTCGACTCCACCATCATTTATCATGTACATACTACACACAAACACCTGTACATAGTTACACAGCAAAAAATCCTCTCACATATGTATGCAGATAATACACATGGTTATTCTTTCTTTTATGCAACAGTAACCTTAGTACACTTTATTGGAGATTCCAAATTACACATATTATGTACATGTACGTATACAAACAGATTTGCATAGTTACAATCAAAACTCCGATGCACGCGAAAGCCAAAACTAGAAAAAGTCGACGCAGATGGACAATGACTAAAAACGTTGTCGGGAGCAGAGATGAAATATAGGCAAGCACTAATAAGTAATTGGCAAATTCGTAAATATTCCCATTTTTCTTTGTACTATGTACATGTACACCGTTCTTGCATTTTAGCGTGTCATGTGTATGTATGTTACTTATAGTTTATTATTATTACTATCATATATTATATGTATTCTATAGTTTTTTTAGCGGTCATTATTAGTCCGTGAGGACCATTCTTCATCCAGTCGTCCAGAATAGATGGAATAAGCTCCACGATTGTTTGTATTTATACGATGAATGCGAATAAAAAAATTTCCTGGTAGCATTTTGATTGTTGCAAAAAAAATGTTACACGCGAGGTTTTTTTGTTACTTACAATGTGAGTATTTTTTTCCTCTGACGTTTGGCTTTTTGCTGCCCATCTCGTTATTCGCCAGTGATGGTGTAACATATAATAATAACAATTGTAGTAATTTACATTAAAAGCTTTAACCTTCCATTCCTCGACCAGTAAATGGTCAAAATTGTGTAGTAATACAGTTGTGACAATAGACCATCTGCACCTAAAAAATATCTGTATGTAATTTTACAAAATGTTTGAAAGGGAATTGAAATGACTATAATATAGAGATACAATACATACGATGTCCAGTACATGACATGTTATAATCTACACACAGGGAATTTAATTTTCAAGTTGATATGTGCATAAATTAAGTCTATTCATCCATATTGTTTGATAACTCCGTTTATTTATAGTTTTATAGAAATGTTTATTTGTAGGTTTGTGTGGAAATGGAAATTTGTTGTCCTGTGTGCTTGTAAAATGGTGCTTCTGATTTTTTGTTTCACACACCATTCACCACCACCACCACCGTTCCCCTTTAGAAATGTAAACAAGACAAAACAAAAGCAGATGTCAACACGGAGCTTTTATTAAAATCCATGCACATATACAGATGTTTCCAGGACATGAAAATGAAAGGAAGCAAAAGGAATAAAAAATGAATATAAATAATTTGTGTGCAATGTTTTGTCTTTAGGTACAATTTTCTCGCCACGCTTCTTATACTATACACAAAATAAAAGATTCCTATACGTATTATGGGAATTATATTACATGTATATGCTCACGTATGTAGATTATTTAATTATTTAATACATTCTCACTCAATTTCAAGGCCAACAGATATCTATACGCTATGTACTCTATACATATGCACGCATTTATTGCAAGTTGGAACTCTTCCCTTCTCGTTCGTCACAAAGACGGAAAGTTATTGGCAGTCTGCATAATTTTATATTCCCATGTCTTCGTGTATGCTTTAAAAAATTACAAATTCATCTCTTGAAAATCATACTTGTACTGTACAAGTTGTACACACTGCTGCTACATACAATTGTCGATGGCATGCATTGTTCCATGTTCCATGCATTTCCATAAATATCATCTTAAATTCTATTTAAATGCCCCATATTTGTTTTAGAAAAAACACATGATACTATATATGAATATTGCTCCAAATCTTGTTTTTTATAGGGTTCTAAAAAAACCTGAACAGACTAGTGTTCTTTATGTGCTCGCGTAACATGTCTAGAAATAATAAAATTTCTAATTTGTAAGGTCATCACTTACTTAACGTAAAAAACTGTATACGGTGTACGGGCTACCTCTTTCCCCTATATTTGTATACATACATTTGTTTGCTGCTGAAACACTTTTGAAGAAAAATTCTTAGGTCAAGTTGAATCATAAACCAAAACTGTTTACATATTACTTCAACTATATCTCTGTCTTAGAAAGACATTCGTATATAAATACAAATAAACATTGAAGCTTTTGTGTGAACAATGCAAGATTATGCATATTGAATATATATAAAAATATTAAATATGTATAGTACAACAGACAAGAATTCTTGAACGTTGAACATTTATGTACATACACATTGTATTTTTTCTATATAGTTGAAGAAATACTTCACAATATATACATACACACACGGCTCTCTTGTCAAAGTTGACCATTCTGTGGTGTGGCCGTTAGCTTTGACCATTAATTTTGAAGTTATTGTATATAATATATGTATCATCATTATTATGACATTATGGGTGTAGCATACATATTATCTATTGGAGACTTTTGAGAAGAAGCATTGAAAATTAATACCTTGACACCTCATACCTTTTATGTTTATGATGTATATCATAAAATAAACCATAATGTCAACTCTTATTTAATAATAATATAAAAATAATACAGATTGATTATACATATTTTCATATTCTATACATATTTACAGATGTATGAATGGCTATCAGTACGATATACCAGTGTATACGCTGTGACGCTGTGACACTCCACAGCTGCCCATACTCTAACTGTATATGGGCAATTTGCAATTCGTAATTACACATTTGGATACTCATCTTGAGGCTTCTTGTATAGTTTGTAGTTTGTGGCACCCTCAAATTGCTCAATCATACAAATATTATTATGATCTTGTCGTCTCTGGCATTATAAAATAATATAAAAATATCTATGACATATGTACTTATATTATATTTATAATACACACTTGTTTTGCTTTAGGGCCTGCTGTATATAGGCAAAAATGCACAGCCATGTCATACCATGGGCTTAATTAAATTACAAGAACTTTTAACGTCGTATGGTAACCTTATGTATTAGATAATGTACATAATTTCCATTGATGCATGGACAACGTACCTAATTTACTATTCGATGTAGAGTAGAGGGACATTGAAATTAAAATGCATGATCCCACGGACACTGACAATTTTCTCTATATTTTTGTGGGGTATGCTCAACTCGTGTACATATTATAGGGTAGGTGAAAAACCATGCATATTGTATGTACATGTGTGTACGTTAGTTCAGGAGTTTATGTGTGCCTATACTGCCTATTGCCTATACAAAAATCACAAAGGTTTATTTAATGGGTTAACGCTGCAAAATTCTAATTCCCAATAATGGCAAATGAAACACTTTATTTTTTTGCCATTTTATCCCGTGCATCACTCTCTCTCTCTATATCTGTGACTATCTAATACGTATGTACATGCATGCCGAGTGTATAGAGAAAATGGAATCAAATAAAGTAAAACGAAATTGTATTTGGATTATATTTTAAATTTAAATGTGTCACGTGTGTATACACATCTGCATGTGGACGCTCATTCGGCTGCTATTTTTTAGCAGTGTAATAAATAGCCAATATAGTTACATACATGTATGCAACTAGAGCCACAGCCACAGCCACAGACTCAGCCAATATAGTGTGGCGTTGGAACAATACAAATACAAATAATAATAATAATAATAATAATAATAATAATAGCACTTCACTCAATGCGCTTAGAAGGGTTGAATGTTGAATAAGAAAGAATTGTGCTAGTTGTTTAAGTTTCCATTGCTATTGCTATATAGCCTTCCCTTTCCGATGTACACTTTTAGTATAAATCGAATGGATATATAGTTATAGAGAGAGAGAACTGCAATGTAATGTACACTCCGTTCACAACTTTGTTGGCTTTTAGTTTATTCAAGGAAAAACGAGGAAGCCGCGTTCGTTCCCTTGATTCCCTTGATTTCCCAACACGAAATTC
>JAIUND010003940.1:0-13800 GCA_034699125.1 Gisinianus flammeolus | reverse complement strand
TGTAATTCAAATCAGAGAATGTCATTGAAAGCATGGGGGTGTATCGGAAAATCCTATACAACCCCTGGGGTTCTATAAGAAGGTGGGGTTCTATAACAGCTTATACGGTATATATGATTGACCTAATTTTTATGTTTTGCCGAAATGGCATAATTTGATGTTTTAACTTAGAATTTGCCTAAAACACATTATTTGACGTAAACTTGATCGCAAAGCCAAATTTTTGTCGAATTGGGTATCACGTACCAAATTTTGTAATGTGGTCCAAATTTCGGTCAAACTTTGTAAATTTGGCCGACATATTATTTATGTATTTTGGGTCAATTTCGGTCGAAACATTTAATTTATAGGTTAATTTAAGGCCAGTTAAATAGCGCAGTGCGGAAAATATGTATTTCGGTCAATTTTTGAGTGAGCAGAGCGCGTATAGCGCCAGAATAAAATCTCCGATAACAAATTCAATTATTTGAAATTGCTAGTGATAGTGAACTAACTACCAAAATTTTGCTAGTGAAATTAATGGTAATTAATTACCGTGCTAGTGAATTCACTAGTGAAAAATTCATTAACAAATTAATTACACAACACTGACTCAAGGAAAAGGGTCAAAAATCACCCTGCTGTGAATTGTCCATTAGAGACTAGTAAATAAGCTTTCTTCCTCTACTTTATTCTTTGTCTTGCCGTTGCCTATATCACTATACATACATCACTATACATATCCGAGGAAGGATTTTGTATTTGACTGGAGTCAAAGTCACCTGGGTACATATATATCTACTTTTATGCACTCTTCTCCAGCTCCTTTTTACTATGTACAAATGTATTTATATTCCTCTGTATTTAACTGCATGATACGGAAATTTTTAATTTGAAGGTTGCCTTTTTTTAAGCTTTTTTGTCTGCTGTGTATATATATCGTATATATATATATACCCGACGGATTGGTGAGAACAGCAGACAGTCAAATTCATGTATGTAAACCTCAAATAAAAGTCCATTCATTTTTTTTACTTAAGCATAACACACAATTCCACTCTGATACAAAATTCCATGTTTTGGAGAAATAATTGAAAGCGGCTTACATATTTGGGTCAACTATATATGTATGAAGAGACTATTTCTCTATACAATTGCCTCCCTTTTCCGTATACATATACATATGACTTTTCAGGCTGTATGCAGTATGCATACCTATATGTACTAATCTGTAACCAGACAAAATATGTTCATACATACTCGGAATTAAGTTTTATGTATGTTAATCCAAAAATAAAAAATAAATACATACATATGTATACCTGTACCTTTTCTTGTGTTATGATTTGTATGTGTACACTTGGACTTTGTACTATAACTATAACTATATATATATATTATTATAGTGTTGGAAATTTCCAAGTTGAATTACCATGCATCCGACGATAGGAGGAATAAAAGGGGTATAAAGGCCAGGCATTTTGATGGAGATTCCTCACACTCACAATCGAGCAATCTATACGAATCTACTTGACTTACTTAGACAATTCAAAGGACTCCTCGATCTCAGAGGAACTATATACCGGGGAAATTACTTACAACTTGACATTGGGTCGCTCTGTCTTTGGTCTTTGAACGTGATCAAAATGACAGCATCCGGATCCACTCCATTCTGGGTCATCTTGGGGACTCTCGCCGTCCTCGCCTTTTCTTTACATGTGGAAAATGTAAGTCCACTTATATCTATTCTATCATATTATTATATACATGTCAATATGACAATGTCTTGATACGAACAAGAATCCCACACAATCGATGGAAGTTCATAATGTGATTTTGCAAATAAAACCTTCAACATTCGTCTCATGTCCTGTGTGTATCACTTTTTTATAGATGGCTGTAGAAAGTGGTGAAGCGAAACCGGAAGTGGTGATTAAAGAAGAAGAGGTCCTTCCCGCCCCTGCACTGTCAAATGTGGACTCGATGATGGTGTCGGCTGAAAGACAAGGAGGAGGGGGAGGAGGAGGTAGACCGTCGACGACACGGAGAACGACAACAAAGAGACCACCTACGACCCCGCCGCCGAAATACCTGGCGCTTTTCTACCGGTCATCTTACTGTGCCAGTCTCCGGCCAAGGAAATGTCCGAAGGATGCGAATGATAATGGTGACTACTACCCGGAACAAGAAGCCTGTTTCTGTGGTGGTCTCGGAGAGAATATCTGCCAAGAGTACTGCATATACCAAACCCCGTCAAAATACGCCTACCAAAAATACAGTTGCGAGTTGTGTACATGTAATTGCTATTACCTACCTGCCACTGTATCTACTCAACAACTGGACTCTCCAAGCCTCACACAAATGCACTCTGCAGATGTTCCAGAACTGGACTCTTAACTATATAGACAAAATTCCTCAAATTCACAATAATTTAATAAGCCAATCCAATTAAGTACTCTGTTTTGTGTTTCTCACGTCGAAGGCTAACTACTTGGGTATTCTATAAGTGTTTTTGTACTGTCATTCCATATTTTCAAGATTTCTTTCACCTCATCTCGTCAGATTATTATTATTATTATATTAATTATTACAAATAAAATGATTGACGGGTTGACTCAAGTAAAAATGTTTTGTTACATTGCCACATTTTTTATATGTTTATTCATATTATTACATATTTGGATTTGATGATCCTCAAACAGTTTTTCAAGGACCACAGGATTAAAATTTCTCCATCTGACATTGCTTACCTATAGTTTTAGTTTTTCGGTAAGTATGAAGTAAGTAGGTATGTCAATTGATTCGAAGGTGTGTGAATGAATTCGGTTTTCTTTCAGTTGTGAACTTCAAACTTGTGATTGAGTTGGGTTGAGGGGCATTGCGAGAAAAGTAAAAGTAGAAAGTTCCAATTTCATTTCTTTCCAAGCTGAATTTGGATATAGATTCTAATATATTTTATTTACTAAACATTTAATTCCAGTAAGCATGATTAGTATAGAATGAGAATGAAGATGTAAGTATTTAGTCGGATAGCTCTAAAGTTATTGTATTATGAAAACAACATGAAATTGTTGTCTTGAATGGATCGAGAATTAAATTGGTTCACATGCACACAGAGAAAATAGAATAGCAAAAGTCGTGCATATACCCAACTGATGCAGTCTTTGAGTTGGTTTATTGCATTACATTTAATTGTTCTATTAGTACAAAGTGCAACATGAACATGACAATACACAATTAATTTTCTTTTGTCTGCGTCTGTGATATCGTGATATCAACATAAATAAATAAATAACGTACTTAAGTACATTTAGTGTATTTACTGACTGGTTTCCCTGTGTGCAAAAGCGTATATGTAGGGATTTTTAACATAGCAACAAACTATGTACATACATAAATATATACAGTCTATATTCTATATACAGGAAGACCGCTCTACAAGCAATTTGAAATCGCGAGAAGGAGAGTGATCAAAAGTATATTTAAGTTCAAAAGTTCAGATACTTCATACAACTTACAATTAGCTGATGTTAACAATTAGCCAGAGCAAGTTTGTTCAATAAAAAAAGTACTAATAATAATAATAATAATTAATTAATTACGATTTGAAAGTTGTATTATTTTTCACCGACTTCAACATGGCAAGTTGTTGTAGACTTTGTAATGTTTTCGGATATGGATTTGCTCGTTTTGTACCGAATAATGTTAGGTAAGAAAACTTAATATATATAAAAATTATTATTATTATACTTAAGTAAATATTATGTATTATCAACTTTAAAGTTAAAGTGCTTAGTAATTTCTAATCATTATTCACATACTTTCAACATCCTTGCTAATAGGCATTGCCTATGTATACTTCTTGTTTATTATTACCGAAGATTATATATGCAATGCATATCAAGTATGCATCAAATAAATCTTAAAATTGTGATTTGTATGTTGTATATTTAATGTACTTAAATATAGGTAATGGAATCATGAAACAAATTTGTCTTTATTATTGTATAGGAGAATTAGTACAACAGCGGCCAAAATGGAAAGTGCTCAAGGTGAAGGATTTTTCAATAAGCTTTTTGTTCGAAAAATTGAACCAACAAAAGAGTCCCACTCGACCATGTTGTCTGACAAGGAAGTTATTTATGAAATGCAAACTCATCAAGTGAAGCCAGCATTACTAGATAAATATTTGGATAACTAGTAAGTCTATAAAGAAACAAATAATACTTTTTTATGAGCAATAACCAAAACTATGCAAAAACCTTTGTTTGTATGTATATCTACATACAAATACAAATTATACATGATACAATACATAAGTACCTATATACGATACATTTTGAACTTGAACATGATGTATAATTTAATAACTTATGGTGTTGTTTCCCCTCTCCTCAGTGGCAAGCATGTAGAGTTAACAAATGAATTAAAAACGGGAGAGCTTCTTGCTAGTTGGGTCGTGTCTGTTGGAGATCAAGATCAAGTGATACATATATGGAAATACACTGGAGGATATACGGGCGTTGACACTGCTTTCAAAACAATCAAGCATAACTCGGTAATTTAAATTTATGAGAACCTCTCATTCCATTCATACAAGCTCATTATTCATTATGGTCGTCACAATAATTTTAGGAATGCAATATAGTTAATTACTATTATGATCGAATATTTTTGCAGGACAGTAAAAAGTTGTTGAAGGAGCGATTGGAATGTCTTCGAGTTCGACAAACGCAATTTGTGTTACCATTCAGGTGAACATCATTTAAATTTATTGGTTTGTCATGAAATCGTTTCACAAAATATCAAAATAATATGTGAAACAAATTGTGTGCACATCGAAATCTAACCGGAAACATGTTTTGAATTTGGTTTTGTTTTTTCAGTTATTGGCCACCACCAACTCCACGTACAGGTGGAAATATTTATGAAATTAGAAGTTACATTTTAAAACCCGGCACAATGATTGAATGGGGAAACAATTGGGCTCGAGCAATTAATTACAGGCAGCATAACGAAGAAGCTTTTGCTGGATTCTTTTCTCAAATTGGGCGGTTATATAATGTCCATCATATTTGGTGTAAGTGAAATTCATTCATTCATTATGTACATACTCCCTTATACCCTTCTTCTTTATTCCTTGGAATTAGAAAATTCAACTGTAGATTAAAAAAAGTGAAAACTTGTCTATTTAATTGCAGGCTACAAAGATTTACAAGCTAGGAAAGTAACTCGTGAAGCAGCTTGGAGAAAACCCGGATGGGATGAGTGTGTGGCCTACACTGTGCCTCTCATTCGTGAGATGCACTCGCGAATTTTAATTCCCACAAAGTTTTCTCCTAGTCAGTAAAAAGAGAGAGAGAGATAGAACGAGTCAGAATGAAAACATGTTAATGTTGTTTTGTGCAGAGGAAAAGAGAAAATATTTTTCGAAATTATATCCAGGAATTTATATTTGGAATTCTATTATTATTGTTTTTATTTCGAATTTAAAGCTTGATTTTTTCTTCGAGATTTATATAATATATGAAAACAGAGGTCTATCATTACCTTTCCATTTACCGCATGCCATTGTGAGTAGATAAATGAAAAGAAAAAACAAAAACATATTGTGAAACTCAATATATAGACGTAATAGAGACGTCCTATTTAGATGTAAGTAAATAAAGAAATTATTGTTCCAATGCTAATAAGTAAAATGTTAATTAGTTACTAAAATTCTTCAACTTTAAAACTTAAAAATAAAACGTTATCATTTGAAAATATTAATCATATAAAAACACGCGTTTTCTTTAATTGCTGAGATCAATTACTCAGAAATTAGTTTTAAGTTCCACACACCACACACATTATTTATCTTTGTGTAAAGTTTGAGCTTATTTTAGAGAAGATACTCAACAATTGAATAATACATTACATACTCAGAATCATCTCTTTAATTATACTGACTTTCAATTGAGGCAAATGAGGGATCACGAGTGCTTTTAAATTCAAACCATTATACTGATAGAAATTAGAAAGAATTCTAATAATTTGAGAGTTGAACAACTTACGATTACAAATGATGTACAAATTATCAAATTATACTTCACGTTTCATAAGTACAATGAAAATTTTTTTTGACATTCCATTGGGTGTACATAAATTATCATAATAATTTACAAGAAATAACTTTCAAGAAAGATCTAATTACAAAACAGTTTTTGTTGATACAATTATTATTTAAGGGGTGTGTGCAGTAGGATTTAACTTAACTTTTAAAATGTTTTAGAAAGCCTATCGTCATAAAAGTACTTACATATACGGAAGCAGGTATTTTAGCTATTCAGTAGTGTGATACTGATAACTATTTTGCGTGTAGCAAATCCTTTAGTTTCTTCTTGTAATTTGTTTCGGTACATACATGAAACATTGGTAGGTACTTTTTCTCATGGGTATACAAATCAGAAACATTGTATCTGAACCAGATACCCTGTCATCGTACAAGAATAAATATAGTTTATACTTACATGATATGACGAATACTGGGATATATAACTTCAAAGATTTGAAGCAAAAAAATTTAGTTTGAATAGTAAATACAATAATTAGACTAATAATTAAATCAAGTATTAATGAGCACGTATCACACAATGTAATTCATATACGCAACATAATAGCCTTCGTACAACTCTATAATAATTAAAATTAATTAGTAACTAATTATTTAGGTAGTAATATATTTAGGTTTAGTACAAAACATTCCAGTAATGACAAATATAAGAGCCAAAATAAGTTGAAAATGGACTCAAGATTCTCATTCTTTTCAATAAAGTGTGCAATTTCAAAGGCATCGATAGACCCCAGATGTAGACGTAATTTGTTTAATGAAATAATATATTTTTACATAGATACCCTGATAAATTACTGGAGTAATGAAACTTCCTTTGAAATTTCTGACATTTCCGAAAATTCGACAAGTAGAGGTTCACTCAAATCGCTCGAGTCATTCAGGTTTCCCCTCCATTCGGCTGGCATTCCATGATTAAACTTTTTGAAATTCCCTATTTTTTAGAACAAAAAAACAGACACACAAAAGATCCACGTATTTACATTAGCATTTCAATATCAATCATATACAAAACTTGTCGCCCTTTATTTTTAATCATATTCAAAGTAGATACTTACTAAATAGTAGCGCGTTGGTCTCGGTAGAATCGCCTTTCTTCATCTTCAAAAATACTTTTGCTTTCTTCAAACCAGATGGTTTCGGGCCAGACTTTTTTAATAATAGTTGCTAAAAATGGCATGAAAAAAAATAAATAATACAAATCCGTAAATTGACACTATCTTGTACAAGGATTGTGGACCAATCCCAACAGCCCTACAAGTACTTACTTATCAAGTTACTTAATATGCATACCTTGAAGTAAATTATGTCTCCAGTCTGTATTTCATCTATAGACGTGACTTGCTTTGCTTCTTTTTGACAATTTTTAAGAGACTTGTAAAAATTAGAAACTTTCTCTCCTGAATTCAATTTATTATTCGCTTTTTTTGATTCCGGGACACTGCTCGTATCAGTCTCAGAACTCTCAGACTTGGTTGTCTCATTACTCAAAATCCCCGTATCCCCCCCAGTTTTTGCTTCTTCTACTTTAATGACAGGAGGAATAATCATTGGACATCGATCTCGAACAACAAATTGAGGGTAATTACTTGTTGATTGACTTTTCATTAGATTCTCAATAAATTCCTCATGTTGTGCAATTTTTTCTTCCAAAATTCGACAGGAAGAGTTCCTTCTTTTACTTCGACAACGATTCCTTCTTTTCGGTGGTCGACTCTCGGATGTGCCACCGCTACAATTCTCTGAATTGGAACTAATTGGTTCATGACAACCACAGCCATTGGTAATTATTCCATGATGATGATGAAGATGGTGATGATGGTGTCCATCGGGAGCATCCGAATTTGCCTGAGACTTTATAGATATTTCATTCGTTTTGGGGTCAACAGACACCGTGTAATAGTACTCATCATCGGAAACATGACCTTGTTCAATACTTACAAGCAATTCTTTCCCATTTTCAACCTGAACGGATATCTTATTTTTACTCTTGTGAGGACGTCTTCTTCTTCTTTTGATCTCAACTGCTACTGCCTCCATTTTTATCTATTTTATCCATTTTACAATGACAAACATAATTAATTAGAAATTATACATACAATTTAGGTTTTTCATGTAAAATAAAAGCACAGACTTTTTTATTCTTTTCCTGCCTCTGTTCTGTAGCATGCAAATGAAATACACCTTTGCATTCTACAAAATCCCACAATGGCCACAATTAAAGTTAACTAAAATTATTTACCTTTAAAATACCGTATTTTAAATACGAATGTATTCACACAATTGCTGTCGATGTATTATTTCATTTAAATTGTCTTCACACTAAAATTGAATTAAAATTAAAGAGAAAGAAAAAAGACCGGAGGTTAAAAAAATTGATATAAACAATTCTTTCAAATTCTCGGATGCCGCACAAAAGTGTTTGCGAAATTCAATTGAAAAGTTTTCAAATCTGAAATAAAAAGTGGACGACGAACCCACGAACCGATTTTTGTCGAGAACGTTGCACTTTAGTTAATGTTGGTTTGGCAATAATTAACTAATAATGGCTAATCGAACAGTGAAGGACGCGAAATCAATTAAAGGGACTAATCCTCAGTATTTAATTGAAAAAATTATAAGATCCCGAATATACGATAGCAAATATTGGAAAGAACAATGTTTTGCACTCACCGGTAAGCTAAACCAATATAGTATTGATTCTATAATCATTGTAAAATATATTCACTTAAATATTTATTCTAAAATTTAAATAAGGAATCTAATAATTACAACTTAGATATATTTTTTGTGGTATATGCTTTAGCGGAACTGTTGGTAGACAAGGCTATGGAGATCAAATATGTTGGAGGGGTTTTTGGTGGGAATATAAAACCCACACCATTCCTTTGCCTGATTCTCAAAATGTTACAAATTCAACCTGAAAAGGATATTATTGTTGAATTTATAAAAAATGGGGATTTTAAATATGTTCGAGCTCTCGGAGCTTACTATATGAGACTCACTGGGTCGTCTCTTGATGTATACAAATACCTTGAACCTTTACTTAATGATAATCGAAAACTTCGTAGACAGAATAGAAGTGGAGGTATTTAACTAACTTTGCCATCATATTATAAGTTAATATTTATTGTGTTTTCTTTCTTTTGTAGGATTGTATTGTAATGAAGGTATTTGTATTTCTTTGTACAGTATTCGAATTGGTCTACATGGATGTTTTCATTGATGAGCTATTAAGGGAAGAAAGAAGTTGTGATATTATACTTCCAAGGATACAAGTACGTTATATTTTATGATCTTTCTTCAGTCAAAACGTCTGGTATATGTACATTGATTGTTTCCGAAAAATCTATTTTATGACTTGTTTTTTTTTAATTATTATAGAAGCGACATGTGTTGGAAGAAATGAATGAACTCCAGCCAAGAATGTCCCTCTTGGATGATGAAGATGATGATGACGAAGAAGACGACGACGATGAGGATGATGACGGCGACGTAGGACCATCTGGATTCAATAAAGATTTCAAAAGTAAGAAAGATGAAAAGAGTAGTAGCAAAAAAGATATGGGAAAATCAAGTTCAAGACGACGCCATTCACATTCAAGATCTCGTTCAAAATCAGGTAAGCAAAATATTATTAGACTTCAACCTTATTCAATTTGAAAAATATAATAAAAAGGTAAAATCCAATCAGTGATGTTTGAATTTTAATTTGTTACATTTTTTTGATTTTTTTTATGACAGCCGAAGCAGATAAATGGAATCGGGAGCGTCGAAGTAACCGGGATAGAGATAGGGATCATGAAGCAAAAAGACATAATGAACCCTCGTCTTCGAGAAGACGAAGTCGTGACAGAGACTACGATAGAGATAGGAAATCTTCAAGAGTTTCTCCTGGTATGTTTTAATTTCGAATCACTCTTTTATTTCCCCTAAACGGCGATTGAAGTTCTAAATTTAAGTTATTACTGTTTTCAGAGAGAAATCGGGATAGAGATCATCGAAGAGATCGGGACTATGACAAGAAACAAAGATCCGGGGGTGAATCCTCAAGAAGAAGGAGTCGAAGTCATGAAAGAGATTATCACAGGGACAGAAAGGCTAGACGCTAATACTTTTGATAAAGTTTCTAATGCTTTCTTCATGTACCATGTAATTCTTATAATTTTTTTACCTATTCAGTTATTTATTGAATAATGCCAGCTTTTATTCTTTATTTCTTTGTAAATACTAAATAGGTTGATTTAATTTTAATTATTAGTTATTGAAATGATTCATGATCTTATGGTAGGTTTTTCTAAAGTGTGTTGTCTTTATTTTCAATTGTGTTATACAAACATTATTCCAATTTCTGAATAATAAGTGGTTTAAAAGTAAATATTTATAAACACTAATGTGTTTATTGTAATTCTTCAAAGTTAAAGAAACACATGATACTTATCATTATTTATAATGCAAGTAAATAGTGTGTAACATAACATACAAAATGACAAAATATATACATAGATTTTTTATAAAAACAAGTATAATTCTATGCATTCGTGCATTTTAGGGATCGTACAGCAAAATAACATTAAATATTATTTTGAAGAAAGCACACGTCTCAATTTTAAAAGTGTTATTCACAATTCATTTTTAGAAATAATTACTTCTTTTATATATAAAAATTGTAGTGCGACTTACGATTAGTCGAGGACGTCTGACCTGCTCAAGTTAATACCTCCAGTCTAGCAATAATAGTTAAATATGTGATAGGTATATAGTAGGTACATTATTATTACTGTACCACGGCTAAACATTTGTAGTATAGAAATAATACATACAAGTTTTATGTAATATTTTATAGGCACCGTTGAGGCACCGTAGTTTTCATGTGGAATGCCATATAGTCTTTTTTATAGACCATTTAAAATGTAAAAGTTATATAGTGCCATTCAGAGTTTTCCATTCACAATATTTCTAAAAGGAATTTAAAGGATTTTGGTTTGGGTGAGAAACGACGGATAAAGATCTTGTAAAAGGTACAGTTAATGGTTCTGTAAAATTCCATGCGAGCAATGAATGTCTCGCCACACCAATATGTATAGTCAGAGTTATCATGTTGACAAGACATTACTAAAAAGACATAATTTGGGAAATCAAATGTGTGCAAATGTCTCTTCATTTAAATCTAAATTAACTTTCACTCGTGTCTGTGTGTTCTATTATAGGCATCTCCCGGTTTGTGTTTATTTAACATAGCCCTTTAATAACAACTCAAAATCGTGTACAAAGTATAATTTACCATCTACACAATGCTGGAGAGATAAATATCTAATCGCCTATATGTAAGTAATATATATATATAGTAAACAAAAGTCTTGGAACTTTCCTACCTTGAAAAACCTGCATTGAATGTCGCATGGTTGATTACAAGTTTGATCTCAATATTTCTGCCCATGCAACCCGCCCGCTCCAGTATAACGCAAAAAAAAATCATACTTACGTTTTTGGGTTTTGTATGGTATGATTTTTATCCTAAAAATTACCTGAGTTAACGGGGTTTTGAGGCCCTTCAAAAACGGTTTACATATACGTAAATGAAGGGAATATATCATCACACATGATGAGGGCAGAGTAACGTATAGAGAAAAAGTGTAGCAACTAGTTTAAATAAGGATTGAATGAATCGTATTATAAAAAACAGTGTAGTAAAAAAAACACAACATATCCAAGTTTTAGAGATGAGAAAATCAAGGGAAACACAATTCCACACGTTTTAGTTATGTTTCTTTGGGTTTTACATGCAAAAGAATTCAAGGCTCACATTCTAATTCCTATATTTCATATTCTAAAACTGTAAATAATGTTTTATTACCTCTATATGATGTGAGTATTGCAATGGAATTATATTCAACTTGTTCTTCATAAGTGTATAACGTACTACAATGTAGTAACTATATTATTATCTGCATTATGTATATATGTACATATGTAGTTGATTTCAAAATACTATTTATGGATATGAACATCATTTATTTCAGGTAGTTTTTCCCCTTGAAAATATTATTGCTTCTATACTAACTATAGAATCTATAGCCTAGACGTTCGTCTAGGGTTTTTATTAATAATTATTTTATAGTTTAAAAAAATCTTGGATTGATGTCGTTTTAAATGTTATTAGGTTGTGGTTAGATTTTTTTAAATGCATGTCGTACTCTAATTGGTTTTTTTTTTGTTGTATTTTACTTTCGTTAGATAAATAATATTTCATGGATTATAGTCATTCATTATGTTGTGTATGTGTACAAATTAAATGATGGACAATGTCCATCATCAAATTTTCTGGTGGACGGACGTATTATCTTTCCAATCTAGGTAAATATACGTATATATACAAATTATAAATATTCTCAGAAAGGGTAATCAACCAAAACACTGCTCATTTTTCATCTATAAATGAGCTCTGACCAGTAGTTACCTTCTAAATATTATTTTATAGGTTTTCACATAAGTGTAGAAAATGTGATTGCAGTTATTATTGGGAACTCTGTATAGTAATTAATTTATACAGGATAAGCGTGTGAACGCTTTCATTATGTTAATCTGACTTGGTAAATGTAAATGAAGGGAGATGTTAATGAGGGTTACTGACCAAAACGATTAATGTAGTGGAAATCATTTATACATAAGTATGAGGACATGATGAAAGCATACACGCACAATGGAATATGGTTACGTTGAGGAGAGTAAAGTTTAAACTATGGATGGGAATGAGAAGAGACGCATATAGAGACATATTAGAGGAAGTAAAAGAACGAGGAGATAATTGCTGTTGATGGAATTGCCGAAATTACATTCATCCGTGTCACAGCAGAACATGGCAGAGATTTCCATGGGTGGCTCCTTCCCATCACCTTTCCCATTACTCGGTGGTGCTAGTAATTGACGAACTGTCGGAGTACAAACAAACAAGAGAAGACAAAACATTATAAAGATATGAATATCTGTACAATTTATCATGTGTACGTTCTGTACGGCTATTTGCTTGTGTAAGGGAAAAGCTTTCTCCGTTTTTTCAAGTCAAAGTTTCGTTTCAGAGTGGAAAGTTCTTGTTGTTGTTTCAATGGTGCGGGTGCATTTAACTTTCGCGTGATCCCTGTCAGTTGTCACAATTCATTAAATTCCACAACTTATACTCACGCTGAATCAATATAATTCAAATTACTCTCCAGCTCTACAATTCCTGCCGTGTTTTCGGTTGTAAAACAAATAACTACAGATATACATATATCTCCATGTGCACATGGTACATTATTATTATTTCCTCATTTCCCATCTCCGCACACCGTTTAGTTTTGATACACATCTTTTTCTCAGTAAAGAACCTTTCTTTCTTTTGCCATCAAATGCAATGTGTATGTAATGTAAATTCTAATCTCATTTTCTGATTCACAATCACACAGATTTGTCTTTGTATTTTGAGAAGACTTTTATCCTTATTTCTACATTCACATTTCCCAGCCCAATTCACAAGTTTTTTTTTATTTAAAAAAAATTTCCTACCTTAATTCAGTTGCTATCGTCCAAAAAAAACGGAATTGTGTTCTCACCAGGCATGAGCTATGGGATGGGATCGTCCCATCCCATTCATCACATCCCATCCCATGGGACGAATGGGATGAGATGGCGATGGAGCATTTTGGTATGGGATGGGATTAAAAATTTGTCAG
>JAIUND010003939.1:0-13801 GCA_034699125.1 Gisinianus flammeolus | reverse complement strand
ATTTACACTGGGGACACGGACTATTTGGAAGAAAATCCTGTGGATTTACTTCGAATTGGGGATAAATATGAATTGTTGGGGTTGAAAGAGGATGTGGAGCGGATCATTGTGAAGGATTTGAGTGTAGAGAATGCAGCGGAAATCCTGGTTTTGGCTCATTTACACAGCAGTTTGCTACTCAAACCGAAAGTCCTTGCCTTCATCAATCGGTACTTATATATTGTATATCATTTTATTACTTACTTTTTAAAATTTACACTATTTTAAATAAATGTATAAGTACAAACTATTAAGTATGTATTTATTATTATTGAAAAAGTTTAGTACAATCAATTTTAAATTGTGACAGGTTCAAGCAAGAAGTCCAAGAGACTACAAGTTTTGAAAACATGGTCCAGACTATATAATCCGACTCTCCTTGCAGATCTCTACACTGTGTTGGCATGAAACAAACATATATTTCTCATCTCAACGTACGCTCAATCGATTTTAATTACTCCTATATGTTTGTCATGCACAATTTTCTTGTACATATATAGCTATACCGTATATACTTATTTTCCCATCTCGCTCTCATACAACCCCTGGGGTTCTATTAGGAAATATACTGTATTTGAGAATGTAATATTGGCTTTAACCAGACATTCCCAGGTGAGCATCATGTGCTATAGCAAGCACAGTAAGTCTAATTTTTGGGTATCTGACATCCGCATTTGTAAATCCACGATTTTGATGAAATACAAAATTGAACATGGTCAAAAAGGACGGGGAGCACGACTTCCTAAACTATTAATGACAAAAACCGATTTTTTTTACCCCAATCGGGTGTTTCCGAAATTCGGTGATTTCCGGTTTTGGTGCTCATTTTTTCATAAAAAATATTTTCATAGTGTAAAAAAATGTCAGGAATTCATATCCAAAAATATGAAGTGCCTTGCAGGAAGTGCCTTGCAGTTGAATGTGCGCGTTTTATTATTCGTCTTCACAGACCAGACAATAGACAGGGCCATGGTTCAATTTAGCCAGATTTTCCTCCCAAATAGTAAAAAAGGCACAATTGGCGAAACTGACACAAGAAAATGTGAAATCCCATGATGTTTTCCAAATTCCAACTCTCCTTTTTGTTCTCGTTTTGGTTGAGTATGAAATTCGAATGGAGGTTTGAGAATCTTGACCGGTTCCTTCGGCAGCTGCAGCTTGAGTGATAATGCGTTGCGTTTTTAACCATCTCCATGCGTTTCTCGCTCTCGATAGAGAATTTGGACGAGGGAGTGGAAAAAAAGCGAGGAGGCTCCAATAATTTGGAATGCTGTCGAATTTGCTTTAACAATTAATGGCATTTGTATTCGCGATCCGAAGGCTTACACAACTAGATCTCATGCATTTTGACCTTTTTACCTGTACAAAGAAAAATATGAAAATGAACGTCATGGTCGATTCAATTCAATCAAAATATCCAAAAAGAAATTACTTTTATTTGTCATTTATTTGAATACTTTATACTTTTTTTTGTATAGGAAACTCAAGATTTTGTATTGGCTCGTAAGCTACATAATTAATTAATTACAATAAATAATATTATTTATCGAAAATAATTAATTTTCTATATAGAAGAGTGATGAACATGATAAAACCATTTTCCAGGGTGCGTATAAAGCCGGCTTAAACTCCTTTTAGCCAGCCGGCTGGTTAAAACGGTTTAAACCGGCTTAAATGGCCTAATTGGCTGAAATGGACGATGATTTTAAAACAGTCAAATTTTCTATTCTTTGATTGAGGGTCCAGTTTTTGGCTCGAGTGACAGCGAAATATACACCAAACTGGTGGGAAAATTCCGACTCGGAATAGTTTTTTCTTTTATTTGTTTGAAAACAATTTTGGAATTTATTTAAAGTTACATAAAACATGTTTTAATTTATAAATAAAAGAATATTTTGAAATTGTTTAAGTGACAAAATGAAATTTCCGAATTCATTTGCCTAACTATTTTAATTTTTCATGCTGAAAAACAGATATGTTTAGTTTCAGCCAATATCTGATTCATTTCAGCCTGTTTAAACCACCCCTTTCAGCCAGCCCTCGCACCCTGCTATTTTCACTCATTACAAAAAATTAAAATCCTCAATTAACCTAAATGTTTTTTTCTACTAATTCCTACGCACAGAGAATCCCAATTCATCCCTGCGCTTTGTACTCCCCTTGTACTCGTAACTCGTACTTTAACTTTAACTTTGAGTAATTAAATCTATTCACTATAACTTGTAACTTGGATTCATAACTCATCCTACTCTTCTTAATACAAACTAAACTTATTGCTAAAATTAGAATTAAATGACTTGAGTAATGAGAATTCAAAACTTATTCATACACATGTTTAGAAATTTTCTATTTGTGATGATTAAAATTAACAATAATAATAATTATTATTATTACAAAGGGACTTCAAAGTGTCTTATTTTTGCTTTATGTGCGACATATTCCAACACGGTTTTTCTTGTGATCCGGTGCATATGCCCTCAATGAAGACAAAATCTGTTTTTGTAGGCCACTCCCTTTCCTCTTTTTGAAGTGCCCCACAAAGGTTAATAATCATAGCTTCGACAGTCACTTGAAATGAACGTTCGAGATACAGTCTCTGGATTTTAAATAGCCTTTCGGGGATAAAACAGCAATTTTTTTTCTTCGATACATTGTGATAAATAAAAAGTTCAAAAAATTTAGGCTTCACTTTACCAAAAAAGGAAAATGTTTAACCCTTTCTCGTTGGTTCGCGTACACAATTAAGGACATAGCCTTATAAATAATAAATTCGTGTTTTGGATTTTCTTTACTTATAATCGTTTGGAAGTTGTAAATAATTTGCTTATGCAATCTCTTTGATGGTTCTTTCATATTATTTATTTCTACGATACTTTTCTAGATGTAAATGTCCTCCGCCGATTCCAAAACTGAGGATTTTCTTCCTCTTCGTCATTTTCCTCCTCCTCGGAACTATGTACATACAAATTACTAATATTTTCCATAGGGTTTTGGACCTGCTTCTAATTCTTTTAGTCCGTTCCTCCTTTTTTCTGTTTCATCCATAGTTTAATTGATTCTTGAAGTTCCAACACATATTTAACCAACTGTGTTTCTCTTCTTGTTTCCTTTTTGTCCAATTTTTGCACAAACTCCGCTCGCACTCTTTCTGCCATTTGATTCATTTTTCGTTCAACTTCGGCATTTGTTGGAATTACTTGTTCTTCAACACGTTTAATGTTCTTGCTGACATTTTTCAAATTCTCGTCTTGTTTTAGTACGCACGCACGACTCTAAATCTTCCATTTGCATTTTAAATACAATAATTTGTGAGTTGAGAGAATCAATTCTAACATTCGTTTCCTCTCTTAAACCATCGATTTTGACGTCTACGGCTCCGATAGCTCCAAGTTGTGAAGTTTGAGATGCTGTGAGGGCTGCGAATTGTGAAGTTTGAGATGCTCCGATGGCTGCGAGTTGAGAGTCCGATTGTGCGAAATTTACACGAAGTAACGAGTGAAACTTTTCTGCGATCTCGCCCAAAGAGTTGGAATTTGGATGGGTATTTTTGAAGCTTTGTGATGGGGATTGTCGGCGTTCCCAAGGATAAACCATTTTAATTACTCTTCATAATTTTTCATTTTTATGAGCTGAAACAGCTTTTCGCACTTTGGATAAGTGCCTTGAATTATTGTGGAGTCTGCACAGTTGATAATGATTTTCGACTTCTCATCTCTATCGTATTTTTCAATGTGTTCCACACATTTTTCATGGGAACTGAACTCCATTAAGTTTTTATCCGCTATTTGGAAATAAATTTGTATACAGTTAGGGGTCCACTTCTGATATCTAAAATTCGAGGTGGATTTCTGATGGCTAAGATGGGGCTGGTTGACAAAACCATATACATTGTCTGTAAAATGATTAAGGGATATTTCCCATGTACAATTGTCCTTCGAGCAGTGCCCGTGAACGTTTGATCCTGTCCTGTCCATATTGCAAAACATCACTTGTCCTTTCTTCTTTTGATTTACAGACAACATGATTTGCTCTGCGTTCTTTCCACTTGGGACTTTTTGGTGTATGTCATACACACTGTGTACAGCAAGTTCAATTTATTTTATTCGTAAATGTCAGTACATTACTTAGAATTCAGTAGAGCATCCATTGAATACAAATACTGGATTTATGAACAGTCAAGTGCCAAAAGGACTGCAAATAATAAATAAAGAGTCGCATGGTCGTCCGCCTACAGTCTGTACTCATAATATCTTTAATACATTTACAATACTTGTATGTATGTATACAGAACAATTAGGATAATAATGGTGTATGTACATTGTACAGCATGTTTCGTCTGTCTATATATTCTATATATATCCAAAGTATACGAGCTGTCTGAAGAATTTGTGGAAAATGAAAAGAGCTGGAATGAACGAATTCCTTATATCTGATGAGTTGTCCTTTTAGATGTCAGTACATAAATAAAAAAATATATAGACATCATACTTGAATTGAAATGTTTCGTTTGAAATTCTAATAATAATAATATGATTCGAATAATTAAAAATTTAGAATTGTGTTGTTGGATAATCCAAACTTGGTTTTGAGTCGTTGAAAAAAAGAACCAAAAGTCAACAAGATATGTTTGTATAGTTATTAAAAAATAAGAAGTAGAATCTATGTCAAATATGGAGATGAATGAATTCCCCATGTTGAATGTTGATTGAAAGCCAAACCATTCAAAAGGATCACAAGCACAGAATCTCACAAATTAATGAGGAAAAGATGAGAGACTCGAACTATCCCTAGGACAAAGAAGGGTAAAATCAGGAAATCTTTAAATAATTAAATAAAAAATCACCTCTTTGCTTATCTTGAAATGTTTCATCATTAACAGATACAACTCTATCCATTGCTGCTGCTGCCATTCTGGAATCCAATCAAAATATATACAAATTACAAACATGCACAATGCACATATTATTATAGATATATTAATTCCATTATTATATCTATATTGTTACTTTATTGTGAGTCTAAGGCCAACGAGATTTCATAAATGGAAGATGCGATTTCAATGTCTGTTAATAGAATCCGCATGAAAATACATCAATGTAATAATTTATTAGTATATTATACACTGTATACATATATGTATACTGTATATGTATAAATTATATTCAAATTGTATTATGAATGATGTTGTAATGTGTAATGAGAGCTTTACCGTTACTGGAAATTCTGTCACTGAAAACTCTAAATTCAATTCCCTCACCTTTGTGTATGGTGTCATGTGAAATGTTACAAAGGGAATTGTTATAAGGTGAAATGTTATACGGTGTCTATTGTCTTTTGTAACATCTGCTGAGTATTTACACATTTTAATAAGATATGTTATTTGTATATATAAATGGATGAAAAAAAATTCATTTAAAATGTCAATGGAGCTTTTGTTAGCAGCCAGCAGCCAAGAAATTCCATTTGGGATTTTGTCTCTCGCTTCCCTTAATCGCCATTGTCTATTTCTTTGTGATACAGATGGATGGATTAAATTCCGTGTGTACATAAAATTTATACGAGGGACAGGTATATACAAGAATTCCAAGCCAAGACGGACTTTCAACAGAGGAGTCACATGCATGAGTCACGCATAAACTCTTTACGGATTTCCTCCTCTGTATATACATTAAGTTTAAAGTCCGTGTGATGTGCAATCATTTCATGGGCATTTTAAAATATTATTATTATTATTGGTTAATTTGATTTTTAAATAATCAAACAATATTGGAAAACTGAACTCATGTGAGTTACACGCACATCAGAAGACATGTACAGAAATTCCATTCTGTCCCTTGAACATTCCCCTAAATTTTATGAGCATTTTTAATTACTTGTTTTGTTTGATAGTTTCTGTTATTTTATTCAGGGATTTTGGTATATTAATTTTATGGCCAATTTATACTGTGATTGCTTGTTTGATTTTTAAGTAGTTAAAAAATATTTGATAATTATTAAATCTAAAGTTTCTCATTTTGGTCTTTGTGTGTGCGCGCATTGAATAGAAACACGGAAGACAGGTTGAGAAATTCCATTGTCCATTGAACATGTAATAAAGTCAAGTGTACAAGAGCGAGGGAAATCTATCGGGAAAAAAAGTCGTAGCCTATAAATAAATAAGCTCAATCCATCACATGAAAAATACAAGGGAAATTCCCTTATTTTAATTCCTCAGTGAATGTTTAAGTACCCAGTTTTAATTAAATTAAATGAAAAGAATCTTCATAAAAAGAACTTTAATGGTGCAAAGGCAGTTGCTTTTGCCATTTGCCTTCATAAAATTTGGAGGAGTAAGGACAATGGGGATTATAAGGGAAGCGAGAGGCAAAATCCCAACTGGGATTTCTTGCTAACAAAACCCTCATCACATGTTACTCTGCGTACAAAATATAATAAACCTTTTTTTATAACATTTGGTTTTTATAACATTTCACCTTATAACATGTGGATTTATAACATTTCACTGTTATAACATTTCACTTTATAAAATTTTACCGGACACGATCATGGATAACCATGTACATAATTGAATGAAATTGAATTAAAGATTCAAATTTACAATCCTGATTTGCCATTTCCGATAGCTGTTAGTGATGAGAAGAGGTGGACAAACGGGCTTAAATGACGAGGGACTTCCGAGGAATTTCGACTCTGTGTGGTGTAAAAGAGAAATCCCACATTTTAGATACGACATAAATTCATCTATATACATAGTCAAACTATATTTGTCATAAAAGAAAAACGAGAGAGAGAAATGGACTTGGATGCTCACATTTAAATAATATATCGTCTGTTAAGTTCAAAAAAGGTGTACACATATAAAAAAGTGAATGACACATTTATAACAACAATAATTGTATACAATTAAAAGAAGAAATCCAATAGGAATAATTATTACCTGTTATACTTTATTATGAATCTGGATCAAATATTCATGTATACTGGGGATCCCAATTCAATTTAAACGATTAGTAAATTATCGAAAACTGGCGTTGAGAGTTGACTTATGCCGACTTTGCATGTAAATAGAAAATTTTTCAAAATCAGAAGGAGTATTACGAAGATTTCAAACAGTAGATCACACGTCAGGTATATTCATATTCAATAAAGAATCTTGAATTAAAACTTGAAGGGAAAATGGACGATGGACGGCGAATTAAAATCGTGTCACCGATGCTGTCTGACTGTGTGTGAGTGTGAAGGAGAGAGAAAGAAAGAAAAGACAGCGGGTTTATCTGCTGGATTATGCTGACGAGTCCGTCTCTCCCTTTTGAAATGTACATATTTAAATATATAGAACTGTATTCACCTCACTTGGATCCTTTAGTAATATAGTATAGTAATATATGTAGAATAGTTAAAGACTTTAACTTAAAGCTCACCAAGTATTGTTGAATATAATATATAATTTGTCGGATAATATACTTTATATTTACATACATAGTCATATACAGTAGTTTGATTGTAAGAAGATTGTAATATTTTCAAAATCCTACCCTGTAATCTTTAGATCACCATAAATTTAGATTAGTTTGGGATATCTACTATTTCTTAGATATTCAAAGAATCTCTTTGAATCCGCCTGAAAATACATCAATGTGATAATTTATTAGTATAATTTATATATATATGTATACTGTATATGTACAAATTATATTCAAATTGTATTATGAATGATGTTGTAATGTGTAATGAGATCTTTACCGTTACTGGAAATTCTGTCACTGAAAACTCTCACTTCAATTCTCTCACTTTTGTGTATCTAGTAGTGTGATTGTAAGAAAAAGATTGTAATATTTTCAAAATCCTACACTTTAATCTTTAGATCACCAAATATGTAGAGAAGTTTGGGATATTTACTATTTCTTAGATATTCAAAGAATCTCTTTGAATCCGCCTGAAAATTCGAGGTGGATTTCTGATGGCTCCGATGGGGCTGGTTGACAAAACCATATACATTATCCGTAAATTGATGAAGGGATATCTCCCATGGGCAATTGTTCTCTAAGCAGTGCCCCTGAACATTTGAATTATCCATATAGAAAAACTTCATGTATTTACAGATAACATGGCCTTTTTCATATTCCGCCACCCTTCTCCGTAGATACTCTGCGCGACCGCAAATTTCTTCCTAACTATGCAATAAAAAAAAAAGATTGAGATTAGAATTTCATTTTTACCTGACTCAAATGCCCTACAGAAATTCATAAATCCAAATTAACTTCTTGCTTTTTCCTCTTTCAGCTGAACACGATCGCTTAATCGCGGAATCACTCTCAAAATTCCGGTTTTAATTCCTTTCCATTTGTATAAATTAAGTACCAATTGAAGTAAAGAAATCGGTAAAGAATACGATCATACAATGCCCATACAATGATTAATATTATTAATATATTTAAATTCATTTTTATAACTTGGATTCAATTCAAATAGACTAGAAAAATGAATTTTAACCAGAAACAGAAAATTTTCAAGCCAGTTGAATTCAAGTTGTCGCTATTTCTGTGACAAAGAGACGTGCAGAGTTAAGAAAACCCCGTTGAGATTTCCGTGTGGGATTTTTGGACGACATAAAAACTCGAGATTTCCTTCTATCTTCTTTCTACGAGATCTAATAAATGGAAGATGATTTCGATGTCTCTGACTGAATCCGCCTGAAAATACATACAAAAATACGTCAATGTAATAATTTATTACTACATATTTTCACCTTTTCCCGGCTTGGGTCAATCTTCCGAAAGACTATGAGAATAAATTTCCTCCAGAATCATCTAAGCATTGGAAATCAATTCGGAAATCATATATTTACTGTCGTCAATTGTGAGAGCGTTTAAGCAAAAAGAAACAGTCTTTCTAAGACTCTGAATCAACCGATGTACAGATACATATATTGCACATAAATACACCAAACCAATAGACCTGGGAGTTTCCACAGTGTGCGCGAGTGGTTACGAGCATGTGTTTGTGTTTATGTGTGTCACGTAGAAACTTTTAGTGGAGTGATTTACATATTAGAGATAATATAGGCAACGAGTTGCAAATTCAACAATTTGGGAATGAAATGTGTGGACGTGGATCTTAAAGACAATCTTTTTTCTTGCAGCATCCTACTTTACTGGTTGGTTGACGGTTACTTGTCATTATTGCCCTGGACTTTGGCAAATTCTTCCCCCATGGCGTGAATGAGAAGAAAGGCAGCGTCAACCAGTTCCTTATCAGAATCTCTGCTCTGTATGAGTCCGTGGATTAGCTTCCTGTCATTATCACTATTCTGGATGAGTGTGTTGATTGTTACGGTAGTTAGTGTTTCTATATCTTTATTTAATTTAACTACGTCATTCATGGTTATAGCTAGATTTTCTCCATCTTGTGTAACTCGGATTTCTAATTTGAAGACGACGGAAGGCGTCGATTTGATTTTGCTTTGAAGTTCTCTTTTCACGTAGTTGTCCAAATCCTTTAAACTGCTTTTAAATAAATTCGTTCGCTCATTGAGCATGGTCAATTTCTCATTTAATTTGTTCTTGAGATTTCCAATTTCTTTGTGAAGCGACGCCGTCGACAAATCGACATTCATCTGAAGCGACGCCGTTGACAATTCCAATTTGGACAACACGGTCTCGAGCATCTGCTGATTAGAGATTTCACTCACTTTCACTTTTGTACGTGGAGTCCGAATTTTAGGTCACTGGAAACTGTGAATCGAATTTGAATGCCGGTGACTATGCTTGACACTTGGCATATTCTCAAAGAGAACATATCTCCATCTTGTATTTAATTGTAGGTACAGAATGTTTTCGCTCACCTCACAATTTTTTTCCCGAGAGCTCACAATAGAAGTATTGTATCCATCCGCTTTCTTTTTGTTTTGAAACATTTGGCGTCTTGCTTGGTATTGTAAGGAAGGATTTGGGGATTTTGTCGGGTCCAGATTTTCATGTGAATGTTCAATTTGATTAGTAAATGCAATTATTTTGGATACAATTTTGTAGACGTGTATTTCAAAATCGCAATCTTCTTTTCGGCATAGAAAAGTTTGATTCAATATTTAAATGTTAAATCCAGAGAAATGATAGTGACAAAAAAGGTGTCAAAAATTATGTTTATAATTTTATTCAGTAATTACTGTTTTGAAACCCAAATTTTTAAAAAACGTTTTACATTAATTAATAATTGAGTTTTAAAAGTTAAGTATATAATCTTATAGTTGTCTAATTGAGTTGTGACATTTGGTTCAAAGCGGTACGAGTAAATTCCTTACAAGTTAAGCGAGTAAAGTAAGTAAATAAATCATGGAAAACGACAATGACAACTGAGAAAAGGTTTAAATCATGTAGTGTTATGTATATTGTGACTTCTAAATATACTAGAACACAACTATATAGAATACATAAAACACATGACATAATTAATTTAAATTATGTAATGTTAAATTTACAGTTAATGTTGAAGATTCGTAAAATATTGCGTAAACTTTGCACAGAATGAACCAAAGTAATAATTCGAGTCAGGAGAAAAAGTGAGCGTACCCGTACAATACCCGTACCTGGTATTTACCAGGTACGGGTGTAACCTGTGAGAAATGTTTCGCAATACATGTACCAAATATGTTTTGGTATGCACCTAAGAAATATTGTTCTAATGAATACAGAAAGGATAAAATATTTTGTAGGCAAATTCCACAGTCGCCGCACCACATATGAGGTGAAGGTGGAGTTGAAACATGAGGATTTGCATGAAGGAGTCGAGAGTAACCCGGATGTCGATAAAAAACTTGAGTAATCCGGTAGCGTGAAGCCAACGACTCTCTTCTTCTTTCTCTTCTCTCTTGTCTTCATGAATGACCGTGATGGGAGGCAGTGCATCTCGGTGGGAACGCCACTGTGGATACATGAGACTCTCCATCATGTTGAGAAGCCGCACGATAAATTGGAGAGCGAGAGATTGAACGAGATGCCCTGATAGATATTATGTGCTGTATCGCAGGTAAGATGAATGAGGATGATGATGAGAGAAAATCCAAATTCGGAAACGCCGAACTTCGGGATGACAGGTTCAAGAAAGTGAGATTCAAGTTTGGCATTAACCGGAGACAAGCTCAGTATCAGTTCAAGTTCAAGAGTGATTTTATTTGTCATAAAACTCCACTATTTATTCTTTTTCAATTTTACATTACAAGAATTGGAAAACAGAATTATTGTGTAGGACAATAATTCATGCAAACGAATTTACATTTGGAATTCCATATAACTATAGATAAAGTGTCTTGACATTCAGACACTTCAAGTTGAAATGCAATATATTCAGGAATGAACTGTCATTCCTTACATTCTGTAACACATTTTTATACAACAACAACAATAATAATGAAGACTCAACATTCGAGTTTCTGTGCGGACTCCCAAGAAACTCTGTTATTTGAGTATTCTGTAAATCATGCAACTTACTAATACTAATAATAATAATAACAATATACAAATAAACAGTGTGCAGGTCATACAGTATATATTTAATTGTGAGAGGAAAATAATGACGGGTTTAGTTCGCCTTTAAAATAAAATAGAATTGTCTATATGAAATAAGAAAAACTCAGAGTTTCTGATTCAAAATCCAAACTAATTTCACGGTTTACTTTTATTTTCTATTTCCTTAAATTCACTACAATTCACAATAAATTCTGATTCAGAATTCCACAAAATAATTTCACTATTTTGATCTATTCACAAATAAATCAATTTGTATTACAGACTCCCCAAATCCATATTATTAACAAATGACTATAGCTGTTAGTATTAATTGGCTACGATGTGGTATAATTTTCATTATTTAAAAGAATAATAGTCTAAAATATGGCGATTATTATGATAACATTTTGGTTGCATTCCGTCATATTCCGCAGAAGATATAGAATTTTTACATTTTGCACTTTTAAAGCATTCAAAATGAAATTCCTTCTCGTGCTGTAAATCCTTTTCTGTTTGATTTCATTAGTTTAAAGTTCCAATATTTACGGGTTGGACACTTCAGATCGTGTTACACGATTCGTGTACAACAAGAAAGTAAATAAAAACAAGTCACATTTGAAAGTTGTAATGTTCGAATTTTTAGCGTTTTCATCGCAATCTGGACCAGTGTGCATGTGGGTGCAATGAAATAATATGCCAAGTCAAATTGGACATTGATGCATATACATCAATCGGGGGACGACATTTTCGGCAATTTAACCACACAAATACAATTTAACTGTCCAAAATGAACTAGTGAACGAGAGAAAAACAATGCGTATTATAATATCGATATGTGGATATTTAATTGCAATTAAATTGTTCACATCCCTCAAAAACATAAAAGTTAATATTATGGATAAATTTTTCTGCTTCATTCCTGATTGGAATTGAATTTCCGCACACACGCGCTCATGACGTAATCAAAGTTGGCCATTTGAACTTCAAATGACTAAGTTTGATTACGTATGTAAAATACAAACAAAATCAATTGTCTTTGGTAATCTGCAATTAGATATTTTGTAATTACCATAGGTTTTTACGATTCTGAAAAAAATACCAAAGTAAAAGCTGAGTAAACGCATAAGTTACACAGACCTAAATAAAGTTTTCATTAACAAGTATGAATTTTGATTGTTAATTACTTACGTTTACAACTTTCCAGGTATAATTGCTTTGGTTTAATTCAATTAAAACTCCTTCCTGGCCACAACGGCCAACTTTTCGTTGTTTGTTTAAATCCAGAAGTCTACTTCCCACAAATTCTTGCCAAGAATTGACAATTAGGATTTTTGGATATGAAGCTGAAACGATCCCTCGGAAAATCATTTATACCATTTCCAATTTTCATTGCGACTGTTCGACGCAGCACATTAAATTCTACGAGATTTTCCAACCCATGCGCAAGCAGTACCGGGCATTTTCGGGTTTTTCAGTGATATTCAATGCCAAAAAGCCGAAAATACCCGGATGTTTTAGAAACGGATTTCAGAATCGGATTCCTGACATTTTTTTACACTGCAAATATTTTTTATGAAAAAATGAGCACCAAAACCGGAAATCACAGAATTTGGGAATACCCGGTTGGGGTAAAAAAATCGGTTTTTGTCATTAATAGTTTATGAAATCGTGCTCCCCGTATTTTTTGACCATGTTGAACTTTGAATTTCATCAAAATCGTACATTTAGAAATGCGGATTTCAGGTACTCGAAAATTAGACTTACTGTGCTTGCTACTTGCGTTAGGAACATGCTCACCTGGGAATGTCTGGCTTTAACCAAGTGGAAAATTTACATGTTAAATGGATGTTAATTATTTACATACTATTATAATTATTTTTTGGGAATAGATTTATATTTATGTACTAGACGTTCCATTTTCATTATTATTCAAACTAATGCTTATTTCAATTGGATATGAAAGAATAATGCACAATAATGATCATAGTAAAATATGTAAATTACTAGAATGTAATTTTGAATAGGTAAAGTAAAAACGAATCAATATATAGAGGACCCGGGGGCAAAAATGGGCCAGTGGCAAAAGTGGGCCACTCCGTAAAAGTTAAATAGCAATCAAACTAATGGAGGTGGAAGAGTGACGTCCACATTTTTTTGTAGCTGAGGAGTTCCTGAATCTTCATGTAGAAGAAATGTTGATGGTGAAGGTCAAATGACCACTGCCCGAGTGACCTGAACAATACGGACACAAAGAGCAT
>JAIUND010003938.1:0-13804 GCA_034699125.1 Gisinianus flammeolus | reverse complement strand
ATAAATTACTACGCAATTGATCATTCTAGTACATTTCCTTCATACCAAATATCATTTCATGTTGAACCACCTATGTACATATATCTGTATATAGGAAGGCAACTCTTTTGTTATTCCATACGCGTATATCTGTATGTAATATGGAATACATATATATACCATGTACATACAAACGTTTTTGCTCACTAGAAAATTTATGTACCGAGTATCGTTAAATTGTGAATTATTTGTATATATAGGTACCACATATTATCCGATGCAATTAATGCAATTATTTTGATTTTAATATTTTACACAGTACTCATTATATTTATAATGCAATATAATTATTAGACTGGTACGAGAAATAGTTATTGCAACACTGCTACTGCTGTTGTTGTTTAAAACAACAAAGACATGCTTTTTTATAGAAAATACGCACGACACTATCTATATACATATATGCAGTAAGGAATTACATGGACATGTGGACAAATAGCTTAACCGTGTATGCAATTGGAAGACTTTTGTAAGCGAAATGTATTGAATAACGTCGAACAATTAAATCGTTAGTTGGATTTTTGCTTGCCCTCGAAATGTCCAGCAGGTGTTTGTCCTTTTCTGTCTAATAAGAAGGTCGTATAGGTATATAGAAGATTGCTTACTTTTACTCTCGTTATATGTAGCATGTATGTACTTATATGTATAGTCAATGTAACTTACACTGTGTAAGATTTATAGGGAGGTTAGTTTGTTCTGGTTTCAAATTGTACGTATCTGCACTATCTGCCCTATCATATCATTTGTCTATTATTGAAACAAAGAAAGTGAAACTCATCGTTCAATTGTTACATATACATAGATCCTTTTTGGTCCTGGAGAGGTTTAGTGGATATAATACTTACCATATACATGTAATGCTGGTATAGCTACGTAGCAAATATTTTGTGCCATTTTTTTGATTGGGACGAGAGTTGAGACAAAAAATCCAACCGTTTTTATATTTTTTTCATTTAGATAAGATGGAGACGCGTGTTGGTCTTATTATTTTACTGGGAACACTTGCTAGTGTTTTGGCTTATCCAACGACTGTCCCCCCAACTCCATCAATTTGTAGATCCATGCAACCTGGTAACAATTATTAAGCTATTTACATTTAATTTATGGACTGATTTTTTGATTCTTAATTTTACAAATTGTAATTTACAATTTATAAATTATTTACAATGGAATTAAATAAATAAATTTTTCCTAACCAGGACACGGACCATCTCCACAAAAAACTCCTGCACCATGTCAAGTCACTTCGTCAACTGGTGTTGTTCGAAATGGTGGACAAGTTCAAGGTAAATCATATGATGATGAGAAATGTTGAAAAGATAAACGTATGTATTCGTGATGTTTGTTCTTTTATTGCTTGAAGTGAATGACTTAATTTCATTTTTCAGTGCTTACTTTTTTATTTTCATTCCCATTTTTTAGTGACAATAAGTGCAGTTGACCCTAGTAAACCATTCAAAGGATATTATATTCAAGCTCGAGATGCTCAAAACAGTCCCATCGGAACTTTCACCCCGTCCCCTGCTAATGAAGTTAAAGTCCACAGTTGTGGCGGAATAAGAGGCGTAATTTAAGCAATATATACATTTGATAATTATCCTATTCTTTTGATTTTGACAAAATATGCAGGTACTTTCTCTTTTCATTTGTGAGTGTGTTTACAATTAATTTTGCTGGTAAATATTTTTATGATAGAATGCGGCTCATCACAGTTCCAAAGAGGGCAAAAAAAATGTTTCTGTATTTTGGAAATCACCTGAGAAATATCAAGGCACTATAACGTTTACGTAAGCACAAATGAAGTCGAACCCAATCAAGAAATATTCCTTCCTCCTTCCATATATTACATAAGGGGGAATCGTTATCTCTTTTCACGCATTGTAACGCAACGCGTTATAACGCCAACAGAGCAAAAAGAGCAAAAAATAAACGAGTGACTCCTTTTCTTGAATTTTTATAAATTAGATAGTTTGGTAAAATTATCGTGAAAAGCAAGTCGTGAAAAAATTTGTACTTGAATTACATGTAGAATTTTCCCGACTGCCTTACGAAGTCGTAAATATTTGTCGGGGAAATTTTACACGTATTCAAATACAAATTTTTTCACGACTTGCCTTTCACGATAATTTTACCAAACTATCTATTCCCTTTACACTCTGTAATTTTACGCGCATCATTTGAAAATGCCGCGAAAGTCAATTAAAAGGAAACTTTTCAGTTGGGAGTTTTGGTCGGAATTTCAGCAAAAGTACGAGATTTCGAACATCCGAAATGTTTGTTCATATGGCACAAGATTTCGTACATAAACGGGATTTGAGCCAAATGTTCGGTATTTCGTACATGGCACAGCTCAAATATCGAACATTGAAATTTTGAAATGAAATTGCTAAAAATTTTGACTCCGAGACCGGTGACCACTATACCTACGTGAAAGCCCGTGCTTTTTTCTAGAAAATGACGTTTTCCATTTTTCATAAGGATATTGGAATTGGAGACTGGATCAGCTGGGATTCGATCTCACGACCTCACTCAAAACATGCAAAAGACTTTCGATCAGTTTTCGGACACTATTTAAAATCATTCTGATTTCTACAATTTTTAAAATAACTTTATGAAACTTGTAGGAAAGTTAGATACAAAAGGTGTGACCTTTTGTTTGACCCGCTCCCCAGGTCAAGTGGTTATATCTGGATTGATGGGACAAAGGACATTATGTTGCCCCATTAGTTGACTACCTCTCCAACTTTTTTGCATATTTTTGTACTAAAAATCTACCCCGGGGGAGACAAAAGTACAAGACGTTGCGGAAATCGTCGGTGCGGTCAAACCCGAAAATAAAATAAAAATGACTAAAGACAGTAATATGTTAAGGGGTTCAATATCTAACTTTTCTGTCTGGACTCGCTGTACGCGTTACTCGTTTTCGCCTATCCTTTACCATTGGGCGTTGTAACGCGCTGCTCTTTTCGCGTTAAAAAGTATAACGAACTTTCGCGTTACAACGCGTGTAAAGAGATAACGAATTCCCCTATAGTATCTATAATGTGCTATAGACATTTTACTCTGTATATATATATAAACTGAAAATGATTCGGAACGAAATTATAAAATAATTTTTGTCATTTTCTATATATGTATAGTGTAACGTGCGTCATGGATTTTGAAAATTTCTGGACTAACATTAAATCCCAAACTGTTCAGATTCAGGTATGATTATATAATCGATAATTATTCTGGCAAATACAGATAAATGCAGATAAATACACAAGATTGTAATGTAAAGTAATATTTATTCCAGACTTTTTTCTATATCATTCCTATATACTTCCTTTGATTTATTCTTTTCAATTTAGACCGTTCGCACACATTATTCTAAGCCAATTAAAATGTTGTTTTTCTCCTATTTCAGGCCTAAGCACAAGCACACAGCACTCCACCATTTAAAAAATAAACGTTACAAAAATTCACTTATCACTTCTTACTAGAAGCAACTTGACTTCGTAGGTCGTAGACCATAGATTATAGTACTCATTTTTTTAAAAAAGCAATTTGACATTCTACATATACGTTTGTATGAAGCACATTTTCTCGTTGGTTGTGTATAACATTGTGTATAACAATGTCTCAGCAGGGCTGAGTCAGCACTGCTTTAAATGTATATGTGATGTAAATAAAATGCAAGGTAAATATTTATTTGCAAAACGTCAATAGTATTTTCAGTTTCTTTAACATATATATATATGTAAAATCTACAACTTTACAGGCTGCCAGAATTTCCAGCTTTAGAACATACGGACAGCGCACAAGTAGAGCTTTGGATAATGATGAAAAGAGTTCAAGAATACTGAATCAAGCATCAGCAGGACATAAACTGGAAGGCAATCAAAATAAACAAGTATTACAATACTATTCGAATGAAGACAACAAAGAATTTGATCTTCCTCAGCAAACCAATGAAAAAATTTCATCAGCAACAAATTACGATCAACAAAGTACGAATAGCATTTACCCCACTAACATTATTAATAATTTTCAAAAACCACGTCTCCCAGTTCTACTAAACCCTTTCAATCGCCTCTCGACTCACTCTGGGTCCATTATCGCATCAGCTCAGATAAATCCGCAAATCCCATCACCCGCCTATACTAATGTTAACAATCCATATGCCCCTTTGAGTGAAGATAAACATCAGCCAATTATTCCTTATTCATATAGCTTTAGGAGAGATCATCCTCACATGTATGATCATCAAGTACAGCATCATGAGAATTTCCATCCTCATCTTCTTCAGCATCAGCATCATCGTAATGAGATTAAAAGACAACCATCTTTTGTGTTCGGAGACAATCTTCGTCGCCCAATCCCTTCCTATTACAACACATTTCTCAATAAAGATGATTTGGTAAAGCAAGGGATTATTCATCATCATCATCAACTTCAAAACCAGCCAAATTCAATCAATGATAAAATCAGAAATAAGGATACAATTTCTTATTTCAATGGAATCGGAAATGTGCAATCTCTAGCACATCCATTCGATGTCGTCGACCATAATAACAGGAATAATAATAATAATCATCATCATCCCAACTCAAAATTCATTAGTCCAAAACCCGAGTTTGGTTTTAAACCAAATTTTTTCCCTGTCCCACACGCGTCTTCCGACCATAGGATCCGTCCAAATCATTTTCACAAGAGACAAAATCAAAGAATTAGCAGTAGTTCATATTCGTCGGAATTAGCAGCGTCTCCCATTTCCCCAGACTTCCATCGTGGTATTAATAATCATGGCTATAATTTACATGGACTTCATCAACGGGGATTTAATTTACCACGGTTTGGATATCTAATTTACAATTCACGTGGGCCTCCTTTTTACATCATACCAGAAGAAGACTTGTCTCAACATGGCAATGATAAATTCGATAGTGATGTCTACCAATCTCGTACTAAAGTCACTAAAATCATTCAAAAAGAAAGAAATTAAATCCAAACAGAGAATGTAAAGCGTTTCATGTACTTAAAGATTTTAAATAAACATATAAAATGATATTATTATTTAAGTAAATATTAACTCTGTTAAATATACACACTGTATATTGTTAAATTATATAATTAAAATTAAAAGTAAAACGTAATTTCGTGAAATCATTGAGAACGAGGCGGCGGCAAACGTTTCCGAAACTTTCACCTTGTGTTTAAAAAACAAAAAAAAATCATTTGTATCGGATCTCAATTAGAATCTATCTTTAATAATAAAGTTGATTAATTAAACAGAGATTGGAGATTTATTTCTAAAAAATCCACAATTAAGCATACTCATGTCTGAGGATAATCACCATTTAAGAGAAGATCTGCTACCAGCATACCCTGAAAAATTGTCTAAATTGACAATATCCGACGGCGAAGATACGTACAAATTGTAATCTATTTTTTATTTTTCCTTGCAAGTAGTTTATCATGTGCCTTGAATCAACACATGCTTATTTACATAAAATGGTATTTTGTATTTATGGTATTTGTCCTCACATACTTTCTTATCTCTTCTTGTGTGTAGATTGTCTGACGATTGTACAGAACCCAGAAAAAGGAGAGAGACGGAAGGTAGCGATGTGAGTTATTTATCCGAGGAGTCATTAGCTGTATTTGACGAGGAACAAGTAATTCAAGATTGGGAACAGTATTGGACACGGTATGGGACGGATATCATTAATACAAGTTGGCTGTACAAATACCAAGACTACTATCCTTCCGAAAAACAAGAACAAGAAAAATCCGACATTTTTGAGTGCAAAGAAACTAATACTCCATTGAATTCTTCAACAACAAGTGTAACAGTTGAGGCGGAAGAAGAAGATAACAATACATCAATCATATCTTGTGGTGGTGACACTTCTTCCGAAAACTCAGTAGAAGAGCAAATACAAGACGAATTTGCGGTCGACTGGTTTAATTTGTGGGAACAACATATCCTTGAAGTACAACAGAAGGAATACGAACAATTTTATCTAAAAGCAAAAGAATTATTCGAAGAAATGAAGGAACTCCCAATGGAAATACAAAAGAATCCAAAACTTATGAAATACTGGGCTAGTCGCTACAAGTTATTTTCAAAATATGATGAAGGAATACAACTAGATGATGGTAAAATATTATTTTAATTGTAGTTTAGTTTGACATAAAGAGGTTTATATTTTGTGTGAATGGAATTATTTAAATTAATGTAATATGATGTCTTTTTACTGTTTTTTCCTTTTCACAGAATCTTGGTTTTCCGTGACACCCGAGAAAATTGCAAAACATATCGCTCACCGTTGTGGTGTAAATAATGGAGTTATAATTGATGCTTTTTGCGGCTGTGGTGGTAATACCATTGCGTTTGCCAAGAAATTTGATCATGGTACTATCTATAGAATATTGTTGACTACTATTATAATTATACATGATTCACGATTCATTTCCATACCTTAAAGTTTTGAGTAAAATAAAAGGTATGTAAGTATGTCTGTAAATTACCATGTGATTTTTTTTGCAGTAATCGCAATCGATATTGATCCAGTCAAAATACAATATGCGAAACATAATTCCCAAATTTATAAAGTTGATCACAAGATTGAATTTATCGTGGGAAATTACATGGATTTGGTAAAGTCATTAAAAGCGGATGTCGTTTTCTTAAGTCCACCTTGGGGTAAGTTTCCTATTATTTATGATTGCCGTGTTTGATTTAAATTGACTTTTCTACATGTTTTAACGTATTTTGGCTTAAATTGAACACAGGGGGTCCAGAGTATGCATCTGCTCCAATTTTTGATTTGAAAACGATGATGCCCATAAATGGTTATCAAATTTTTGAAATCACCAAAAACATTACTTCAGACATTGCGTATTATCTTCCCCGCAATGTGAATTTAAATCAGGTACAAATAATGATAATATTTGTATGTATTATGTACATATTATAATTTGTGTACGCTACTAGTACAAAAAGAGAAAAAGATACTCGTTGTATACCTATATATATATATTATACATCTATACTGATTGTGATTTGTGTACGAATTTACAGGTCATGCAGTTGGCGGGGGACAATAATATCGTGGAGATTGAAAAAAACATGTTCAAGGGGAAGATAAAAGCAAAAACAGCCTACTATGGAAATTTAATTAATAAACATCTAAGGAAAGAATTCTTGGAAAAGAAAACAAAAACGACAAAAAAGTAAAAAATATGCCTGTTTTCTCGGTTATTTTGCTCGTTGAAAGTTCAAACCCAAGCAGTTTATGTAGATACATCAAGTTCTAAACATACAAAAATGTTTGCAGGTTATACTTATTTTGTTGCTAACCTCAAGTTACAAATTTGAAATTTCTTTTATGATTTTGATACCATTTAACTTTTTTAGTTGTAGTCTTACCTGTATAAAATTCTTTAAACAAAAAAGAAACAAAATACCATGTGTAACGTAATTTTGAATATTAGACGAAAGAAATACAAGACTGAACTCAAGACTTTGTGTCTTTTAAATCTAAAATTTCGTACATGTCGATCATAGGAGGATAAATTTTTGTGAATGTGAGATTCATAATTGTTGTAAGAGGAAGAATTTAAATTGGCTAAAGTACGAGCACCAAAATGTATAGGTGTATATAGATGATTGCCTATTTTTATACTTTACATTTTGGGGTGAACATGAGAGGTTTTCTTTTTACCAAAATTTATATGTTGTCTGTAAATATACGATTTTCTTCTATTTTTTTCAAATTTCCTAAATATCTGAATGCTTTTTATATAGGTTTAGAAGCTTGAATTATGTAAAAATGTACAAAATGGAATAAATCTTTTATTACATATAAAATAAAATGTATTTAAAATACTTTACGATACCATTGCCAATTGGTAAATCGTAGTTAGGTATGCAGTCTATCTTTTTTCATAATTATGCACATAATTAATTACTGTGCTCTAAAGTATTTAGTAAATAATCTAAAGTAAACATTGGTAAATGTGTCAACAAAACAAACCAATCCGACCAGTATATTTCTCATGTGTATACGCATACTCTACAATAATTAATGGAACGCAAATACAGGAAGGAATTATTATGATGACTCCAAAGTATTCCAAAGACTTGTGTCTCATTTTTATCCTGACTTTATCATTCAAATGTCAAAGCAAATCTCGTGGAGCTCCAATAACTGCATGCCGTAGTCTTACACCCTCACATGGATTTTATTCTCAAGGAACTCCGCCACCGTATGAAATCATTGCCAGTCCGTCAGAAATTTTACCAAACCAGACTGTTACTGGTAAGTTACACACATTAATGAATGTTGATGGTTCATTTAAATTTGTATATTTTGATTTTTATTAGTTAAAATTCGAGTTAGATCAAGGAAGTACCGTTTCAAAGGATTTATTGTGCAGGCAAAATCAACTGAGTACTGGCAAAAACTTTATCATCCTGCAATTGGCTCTTGGCAGTTCACTGAAGGCACTAAACGACTCAATTGCTTTCGAGGGGAATATAACACAATAACGCATAATCATGCACAACACACAGATGAAATCAAGGTATGTACGACGACAAGATGTACACTGTCATTGGCATGAAATGCTAAATTGATTTTCGCTGTCTTTTCAGATGGTTTGGAATCCTCCGTTCAAATTCCGAGGTCAAGTTACATTTCTGTAAGTGTTTAAAGTTTAAAGTCATATCCACGAAAACGGATATGACAAAATTTAAACAGGGTACCTTTAATTTTTTCAGAGCCACTATTGTGGCGACCTTTAAAGTCTACTGGACAAAGCTGTACTCCAATACCGTTTTGGTAATTGATTACCCGAATGACAGAAGATCCTAAGAAAACTGACGAAAGAAAACTCTCCAAATATCAATGAAACTGGACGACGCCTTTAAGCAGTTTTTAGACTACGCGTATAACAAAAAATAATGGGAATAAGTATTATGCTTAAATTATTTATATAATGGATTGCGTGAATTTATTACTATTTTACTGCGTGTTGTCCATAAATTACATATAATATATATTTATACATATTTTAGATTAGAATGTCAAAACAAGTGTTATTTCATATTATTTATTTACAATTACTGCTGAGTGTCCATTCTTATTCTTTTTTCATCACGAATCAGCAATTCATTGACACTGTCGAGGAGATAGGTATATATATTTACAATTTACAATATTTACATTACACACATGTATACACAGTAATTCCTGAAAATTTTCACTTGAAAAATCAATAAACACATAAATAAAGAATGCATGTACAAACACAAATAAGTTACTATAATCTATCTATATCATTACAATATATATCTTTGAAAATTTGTATTTACACGTCTGGTACAACATTAAATATCCCATATACACACTATATGTATAACAGTAATTCATCAATGATGAATTATCATCATCGGCATTTCCTTCTGCCCAATTATTCTATGTAAAAATGATATCTCGAAATATTTTAAAAATAATAAAATAATATGACTACACTCAAAACAGGAAACTGCAAACGGATGGAATTTTATCGCATATTCTACACTCATTGCAAACCTCCAAAAACATGTACAAACCATAAAGATGACAACAAAACACTTTAATAATTAAGATATAATAATAATAATAAAGAAAATTCAGTTCAAATGTAAACATTTTAAAGATAGATGTAAAAAGAAATAAAACTTAACTGGGATTTAAACTCGTCATACTTAAAAATGACAACTTAAAGTCTGTAAAAAAATAACCCCCCGTTGTAACTTACGTATCCAACATTATTTTAGGTATACAATATATCATATTTTTAAAGCTTACCATTTACATTATCTCTATCAAATGACAAAAGGCTCATTTATTTTTAACCGTACATGTTAATCATGTCATATATGTGTACGCACTTACAACCGTAATCGAAGAGACGCTATTTTCAACAGCGTTGTACATATAATTATTACGAATTCATGATAACTATTATAATACTCAATATGTACACAATATTATTCGATTAAGAATTTCATATTTACGTGATTTTATAGACTATATGGCATGGCCTTAAATTCTGTAAGTCACTCTGGAGTGAAAAATACTTTGTTTCTTCTTAACTATGGTTCTCCAGAACTATGAACTACTGAACAATGTACTCATGCATGCAGTATGCATTTGCATATAACAATAGCTTGTCGCAAGGAGATTAATACCGATATTCTCCTTAATCAAATCAAGCTCAAGTATAATAATAATATAGTCCGATGAAGGTTAATTTATGTATAATATACATATATTATATGAAACAATATATTACAGATTATTGTTAGTGTCTTTTCACTCGGCTCTCGTTGCTCTCAATTCTTAATATATAATATATCGATTAAAGGTATACGCACTTTGAAAAATTGACACAAATATACAGGGATATCAAGGACAATATATTTATATATGTATATATATGTTTAACTAAAAATGTTATACGTACACTTTATAAAAAGATTCTATCATATGGGTGGACAATCGTACAACAAATATAACTAAAACGAGCCCAGAGTTTCTAACCATTTATAATAAATTCACCGCAACGAGAACAATAATAATATGGTATCTCTACATATACTACAATCCTTAATTTAAAAACCGGAAATCCTGAATGAAGATTATATTTAATATATTACAGATTTTTAATTCCGTACGAGAAACACGAAATAAGATTGCGCTAATCTATAACAGTACTTACAATACCTAATGCCTAATGCAATATACACAATAAAATATACGAAGGAGATATAAGTAACAATATATATAGTTTGGAAATTAATCTTTTTACCATATTATAGAATAAGTAGAAGAAATACAAATTATTGGGTTTCTGTAGAATATAAGTATTAAGGGGTTTTCTGATGGGTATCAAATTCGTCCTAATGCATTACAATTTAATGATTTTACGATACCGCAGATGTAACTTACATATCACATCTATAATGCAAAATTCAAATTCAAATTCATCATCCATATTTCTAAAAGTTGTCGTGTATACTTACTTACTTCAATCTACACTGATTTTTCAAACATTATTTTGAACCACCTGACATTTTCTTACACAAAATATAATATTGCTAAAGTTTGAGGCAAAAATGTATCATCAGGTTCTTTCAGGACCATTCGTGCACTACAAGTCAAAATGAGAAAAGACAAAATAATTTATAGTGTATTGGACCATCAGTATTACTGGTAAACAAAAATGTGTAAATTCCATTAAAGCTATGTCTTATATAATTCATAGTAATGACCTACCCTAGGTTTTAACGTGTAGTTAGGAAACAGAAATAAATAAATATTTGACAGTTTTTTAAGTTAAAATTTTTAACCTAAAAGAATTGTACTCTCTCAAAAAATGAAATAATTAGTTATGCGATACATAACAACTTACACGCATAGGAACTCTCGGCTTAAATTAATTTTTACGCTTGAATTACAGAATAAATTATCGTTCTAAAATGTCTTAGTACACACAAGTACGCACACATAAATCAGTAGCTTTGAATAGCAAAATACTTTACAAAAGTATTGAGTCAATTTTGACACCTGATCTTTCTATATTAAACACGTGAGACAAAGTTCAGAGGACGACACACAATCATTATGGCAAAAAGCGCCACATTTCCGACACATTATCATTGCTCTCAAGTCACAGACACAATTTCCTCCACTATCTAAAATAATTTGTCCAACTTCTTCAACACCTTGAAAATCTTGACTTTGAGAGTTGACTCTCCTATTATCACCATTACCCCCACCACTCATACTCACATGAAGTCCCATAGACACTGGATTGACATTCTGCATATTTAATCCTCCGTTTCCATTAGGCAATCGCTCATTCACACGATTCACAAGTCCTTCCACTTTAACATTAACCCCTTCTGCAATGGCACTAAAAATATCATACTCTTGTCCTCCAACATTATCACCATTTCCACCACCACAATTCTGAGTTGTATCTGGAATACTGATTACAGGATGTTGTCCTGGTTGTGTAGTTGTAATAATTCTTGAAACAGCCGAGCTACTTGGACCATTTAAATTTAAATTAACCATATGTCCACGTGAATCCCAAACAGTTGTTCCAGACTGTGTAGTCAAAGCACTACCATTGTTATTGTTGTTACCACTATTATTTGTTACATTCACATTGAGAACATGGGAAAGATTTGAAGGATGACTTGACGGGGTTCCTACATTAATAACTTGATTAATTGTTTGCTGATGGTGAATTGGAACAATTGTAGAGGCTTGAGAAACTTGCACTTGAACTATATTCTGATGATTCTGTCCTGAGTTCACTGGAAATGACGACTGAATCAAGTTGACATTCTGTTGTTGCTGTTGTTGTTGCGAGGCGGCGACGATTTGCTGTGCAAGTGTTTGAGATGGAATCTGAGTGTATTGAAGAGGACTTCCACGATTTTGAGAAATTATGCACTGATTTTGATGTGTTGGTGTCATTTGATTCACATTTTGACCGCTATATAAAACCTAACAAATTATTGAAAAAAGTTATGTTACTTTAGTACAAAATTATTAAATTGATTTCATGCTGTTTCAGTGAATAGAAGCCTATATAATGGAATCTATACCGGTATGCTATGGAATTGCGAAAAGAAGGAGACTTACCCTTACACCAGAGGAATCTTGTATTTCCAATGGAATTTGTACATTTTTCATACCAGAATTATCACCAGAACTTTGATGTTGCTGAACTGTTATAGTATTTTGCCCCGAAATAGAGACAGGTGTCATAGACATTACATTTACACTTCCATTTTGATTTTGAGGTCCACCAAAGGAAATGGGAATGCTTCCAGTCGGATTTAAATTCTGTTGGTGAGAATTTAAGATCATGGTATTATTGTGCTGATGATTTTGAACTGGAGGGGCACTAGACGCTCTTTGTAGCCCTTGTTGTCCTTTATTTTGATGCTGATCCATAAGAACTTGGGGTGAGAGAACTATTGACGCAGGAACAGCTAAATTCGTTGGCAATCCATTACTCCCGGTCGTTTGGACGATAATGTACTGCTGTTGTCGAACTCCTTCAGTTGATCCAGGAATGCCCATTGGACTGTCAATTCTTTGTATACTGACATTCCCTTGCTGCTGAATTGTCTGCTGTTGTTGCTGCTGCTGCTGGGATTGAGCCTATATATAAATGTAATGTAATTTCCAAACTATTAAAAACAACACAGCAAAATTGGAAACTATATACATTGTGTCTTTTACAAAGCAGCGTACTCTTCCACCATATTATAGTCTGTATAGTAACTATTCAAAGAATTCGGAAGCCCTGGCTAGTGAATCATGCATTTATTATCAAACCTTGGTTATCGCAGCGTGCCAATTTCAATACAGAAGTTAAACAAAGACATACTTTACAACTTACAACAAAGAAATCAAAGTCAAAGTATACACCTGTAAAAAATCTACAGCTTTTGATTATTTTTCTAATAAATGATAAAAAGTACAACGATATTATAGTTTTTTAAAGTCTATACATGCGAGTTAAAGGAATTCTGATAATGCAGCAGAACGCATTGTAATCTATTCTGAAACAAACAAAATTTACCAATCATTGTAGTAAAGTATATCGTCTGTTAAGGTCAAAATCGTACAATAATCACTTTTTTTCTGATTCAAAACCGTGCGATATGCAAAATTCCTTAATTCAAAATCGTTCTATAATCACAATT
>JAIUND010003937.1:0-13806 GCA_034699125.1 Gisinianus flammeolus | reverse complement strand
CCAGCTCGGGCTGCTATTAATAGTGGACCAGCTCGGGCTGCTATTAATAGCGGACCAGCTCGGGCTGCTATTAATAGTGGACCAGCTCGGGCTGCTATTAATAGTGGACCAGCTCGGGCTGCTATTAATAGCGGACCAGCTCGGGCTGCTATTAATAGTGGACCATCTCGGTCCACCAGTAAAGGTGGGCATCTAGCTAGCTCAAATGCCATCAATGCGAGCACAGCCATTAAAAAAATAAAACGTCTATCGGGTTGCAAAAAAGGGCAAAAGCCAAAGATAACAAAATTAATGTCGTAACAATAACATAAAACAGTTGTTTTTGAATAAACTATTTTGTATAAGTATGATAAAATAAACTGTAGGCAACTCCTTTAAATTTAATACAAGAATTCAAAAAAACTATTAAGCAGCAATAAATGTTTTTTTACATTATTTAGGTTTTTTTATTAAACAAAAAACGTAATAAGGTATTGTTGCCATTAAAAACGTGAAAGTTGAGAATTATCACATTTATTATTTATTTTGCAAAATTCAAATTCATTTTACTTTAAAGAAATATCTAATAAAGTTGAAAGAAGATATAGATTAGACAGAGGTACTCGATTCTAGTTAGGGTTAAACTAAGTTTTTCTCTTACTTTTTACTGACCTTCTTTACCAAACATACTTATGTGCACGACAAGACTAGTGATTTCCAATTGGGTATACCGCTGACTATATTTCATACCGACTATTGCATTTGGCATCACAATGGCCCAAAAGCTAGATCTTATATCATTTCACGTTTAGCTGAAAGAATTATTAAGGTAAATTGTCAATTAGCTTTGTATTATTGTTAAAAAATATCCACTCCATCATTTTTCATTTTTCTTTTGCAAAAGGCAAATACAAAAGTATATTTTTTTGTGAATTACATGCTATAATACTTTAGCAGGAACTCTATAGTTTACATGCAATAACTAATACTAGCACCCTTTCCAAGGAACTGAGATGCAAAAGAGGCAGAAAGTCTTACGTTTACTATTATATTGGAGGTTAAACATTTGGGTGCTTTTAAATATCCAAGTCGAGCTGGTGCAAAATAACCCTGTTTTTTGTTAGAAAAATTTCTTGTTCAAGGTTTTCGTTGTCTAATTGGTTTCGTCTCCCACTTGTCGAAACTCCTCCATATAAAAAAACTCGTTCAACGTCCGCTAATAGGACTACAATAAAACATTGCAAGAGTCAAAGGTCACAATTTCAAGGCATAACAATTCTAAACATTGAACATAATATATGTGAAAGACGTTGGAAATTTTGTTTACATTGTTTTTATATTTACCTATTGAAATTGGAATTGATAAGTAATCCAAAGCCAACTCGGCCACAGCCGGGTAGATATGTTCATGAGTAATCCAAAACTGAATCATGTCCGTGTCTTGATATTTTGATATGAATAATATTTTGAAAAATAAGACCATCTTGATGATACAAAAGGAGCAAGATAAATAATATTGTTGTTGTTATTATTAAAACTAAAAATTCAAACGATTAATATTATGAGTTGGGAGGTGCATCTCATCGTCATCATCAGCATTGCTGTCACTGGAATATAGATAAAGATAATTACAATAATATAGTTAAAACTGATATCTAATCTCATGATACAGAAAAAACCAAAGAAAAGATCATGGGTAGGTATGTATACTGTATATAAGAGCGCGCTCAATATCTACAAAGAGATTTTCTATCGCTGACTACATGTAGTCTAAAACATTATAAAAACTATGAAAATGACTTTAAAATATTAAAAAAAGGTTAACTTACGTCTTGGTGTTAGTGGTGGACATCCCGGTGTTGATGGGCACTTAATTAACTATGCCAATTAACTTTAATTATGAGAGAGGAAAACTTTCTCGTCTGTTCCAGCCGCTCACCCGCTCATTCTAATAAAGGAGCGCTCGAGTCGCTAGAGTGGAAGTGCTTTTTTCTCTCTTTCACTCATATTAGGTACATTTACGAGTTTTGGCTCTCACTTTGCCGAATGGTGAAATTTGCTGAGAGCAAACTCTCGAGATTTACTGCCCGATCGAGCAACAGTGAATTTCACCGTTTTTATAATGGGAATTCAGGGTGAATTATGCCATTCACCCTCAAAACTATTTATTACCCCAATTTGTTAACCGTGAACGAATGAGTTAATAAAGTCAAGGGTGAACAGTTTCCCTAGGGGTACACAACATATTTGATCCGCTGTCTGTCATTTTTCTCCAAAGCTGAGCTGGCTCAATGGAATATGTACTGACTGCAGTCTTCATTTCTCTTATTATATCCGGAGCTGTGTGAGTTGCCGACTGAATTTTTCTAACAGCCAAAGTTATTGAGAAAATTTTTCTTCAACAAAGGATGATAAAAATGAGCGTTGACTCCAAGAAAATAACTCGCCATTCCCCGTTTTGTCCATATATCGGATGAAAGAGTCAAATGCCGAGTTCTCTGCATGAGTTGCTCAAATTTGTGTCTACAGTCTTGAAACAACTTTTTAACATCCTTCTCCATTTTTTGTCGATACGGAACCCGCAAGCGTTGATTAGCAGCCTTGATGAGATTTCGAAAGTCATAATTTTCTACCAACGAATTTGGAACTGGATTTGCAGCGATGAACCATATGAGTTTTTTGTGAAAATTGATCTGTGTAGCATGATTGTGGTCGTACTGTTTCTCAAACTCCAGTTTAGGCTGGTTTTTCTCAATTGTTGTAGTTATTTTAATAGGAAGCAGGGCCGTATCCTTTTCATTGACCAGAGACCAAGCAGCTCTGTCACAGGTTTTTAAGTGTTTCTTGCCGTTTGTTGAGACTCTTCCGCTGATAGATGTTTTGCATTTATTACATTTCGATGAATTATTTTCCAGATTGTAAGTGAAGTAGTTCCAAATATTTGATTTTTTATTATTTTTTAGTGCTGAGGTTTCGACAGACTTTGAATGAAGAGAAGAAAAGATAGGAAACTGTGGTGTAGGTGTTGATTGGTTTGTAAAATTATCTTCATTACTACTGTCCATTATTTTTGACGAATGACCTACACAGCAAAAATGAATAATTTGTCCATCATGATACGTATAGTTCCACAAAATATTTTTACAGTGTACTACAACATCAAAACATAAAAATAAATAATTGGTTTGAATGCCATGGATAAATCGTACTGGAATTCTCGGTAATGTTGGACATTGGAGTAATAAAAGCCCTTCCATTTTCGGTTTGAACGAAAAACGTGGACATCGCTGGTGTTGCTTGTTGTTTTGGTTTCCGTCCTCTCTTGTGCTTGATTTTTGTCTGTGATGAAGGAGAGCCTGTTGGTTTTGGCGATATGGTATTTATATTATCCAGAATCAAAACTATTTCACCATCATCTGTTGAATGAATATTGAAAAAACATTCATAATAAGTTACAAAAAATTACATCTCAAATTTTAGTATTTATAATTCTTTTTGTGTACCATTTTATGCATGGTGTTACCGTTTCTCTCTATTAAAGTCTGCTTTCGATTCGATTGATGATTTCCTGTTTCCCTATCCATTTTAATCTGCATAACGGGTAGATAAAAAATGTCATAACTTATAAGATTTTATTTCAATGCTTTAACAAAACACTGTATCAATCACCAATGTAGTTTGTACTCATTATATTGTTGGTATTAAGCAAAATAATAAACACAAACTCAGTATGTATTTTTAAATACTCTTACCTTTAAAAAACATGGGGATGACCACAGCAATAACCCATACAATATACCCTGAACTTTTTGATTGACTCAACAAGGTATCTATATTGATATGAAATTAACCTCTCGTCTCTACTGTCGACTGTGCTATATATCACATTAAATTGTCAGGTATTACAATTGGATCGGGTGTTAACTTATTATAAATGATACTATATAATTTAGAAAGAAAGAATAAGTAAAAAAACTGTTGATCACATTTTATCTAACAAAGTTTTAAACACAGTGCTTTGTGTACGCTATGGTAAATTTGCGCGATCTGACCTCATCTGAAAAACTTTTAAAACCATGCATTTTACATTGTGGAAAATTCAAAATCCGTAGCTGTATGTATTCCGATGCTAATTCCTGAATTCTTATTAGCTTACATTTTGCCGATTCCAACAATTCCTAGTAATTCTTGGCGCCTAATTCTTTTGCTAATCCCAATTCCTGGCAATTCCAATTCTGGAATCGATTCCGAAAAGAATTAGTAAGAGAATCATACAAGACTGGAGATGTCTCTGTTTTTTTCCTTTTAATTTTTTTTCTTTTCATCTCATTTCAATTTAAGTTTAATTGCAGTTTTCTTCTTATAGTACACAGTTTTTGGTGGTTTAAATTCCTATATATATTTAGTTGTCCTCATTTTGACGAATTGAAGGTCAATCCATATTAATAAAAGAGGTATTAAGAGAGAATCTCATTTGAGAATTGTATTATAAATTGATATACCCACACGCGTATGCACACAGTCACTTCCACAAACTTTAATTTAATATTTTGTATCACATCTTAATTGTCACAAATCCAGAGTAAGATTGTAAATGTACATTTAATTCAGTCTTCAACATTTTGTATACAGTGAAAGTTAATTAATTGTTAATACTATTTGTCATTCACTGTGGTTTCCAAAAAACTCTGCACAAATTGTAAATGACACATAAATGACATTGTAAATAAATATAATATACATTTTTGCCTGTGTCAAACTTGTTTTCGTTGTCTCTTTTGTTATTTTTACAGTGTTGGTTGAAATGGCTCCATTGAGATTTCACCCTGTCCATGGGAATGACATCAAGATAACCGGAAATGGGACTGTGGCCGAGCGAGAAGGAGTTGCTGGATTCAACAATGGAATCGTCTACTCACATCGATTCATCCTCCCCAACGAAAAAGTACACTTGCTAAATTAAGTAAATGAATTACATTGCAAATTGATTCAAACAAGTAATTCAAATTGCCTGATTGTGTTTTGTATATTATTGATATTGAAGATAAGCATAAAGATTTTGGAGATTTCCTCACGGCCGACTTGGCTCTCGTTGGGTTTTACAAATCAAGATCCAGCGACACATCCTCAAACAAACGCCATCAATTTCGGTTCTCACACTCCACACCAATTTTAAACCACATTCCCAATTATTGAGCTAAACATTCATTAAGATTATATACAGCAATTCTTTATTGTCGTTGTTGTTGTTGTTGTTGTTTTAGTGCGGGTGCAGGAAGGCGGCTGGTGGAGTCGAGCTCTCCCCGAAAAATATCTGAAGAAAGGCCGGATTTTGACATTTCATGTCAAGTCCGGAGGTGAAATCGTTGTGGTTTACTTTGATGGGGAAATCACGGAGAAATCCATTTGGTTGTGCGATGTAGACGTGAGGAATCCATTTTGGTCACTCGTCAACATTTCCGGTGGGGTTTCCACGACCATCCAAATTGCGGGTATCACAAAACCATCACACACATTACTTAATTTACACCGCATGATTAATTATATGTAGTAATTACAATTATTATAGATCCTATTAAATATTAAATTAAAATTATAATTGTGAATTCATATTCCCACACACAGACGAAACGATGTTGAGTCCGTTGGGTTTCTTTCAAAGAGAAATGTCCAAATTGGGTAAGAAAATTCAACAATACAACAAAAGCAAATGTCAAAATCTCATTATACATATGATTTTTACAAGCAAAATGATATTTTCATATTTGTATGGTGCTTTCTTTTTGAACACAGTGAGAAATACGATGTTTGAACGAGCAGGAAACTCGGCGATTGATTGTGAGGAAATTCAACAATAACAACAACAGATTTAATACATTCAGTCCATTTTTTTAATAATATAATAATTATTTTGATATCTTTTGCTGTGTGTGGAAAGTTGCGAGGAGTCAACTGACAATGAATAATAGTGGACGAGGACACGGGCGACCTGACCCCAGTCGATCCCAGTGGCAACTTCCGGCCTCTTTTTCAGTCCCAAAACTCGAGCCTTCACGTCCAAGGCCACTTTTAAGTGCTTCGTTTAGTGGGGCTCCATCGTCACGAGGAATAATGACAACAACAACAGCAGCAGCAGCGGAAATCCCACAAATTCCCATTCAACAAATTCCCATCCAACAAATTCCCATCCCACAAATTCCCATCCCACAAATTCCCATTCCACAAACCAGTAAGCAAAATCCACGAATCAATCAAAATATTACATGTTAATGATAAAATTATTAGTATATTATCTTTATTTGTATTATTTTTGTGGGGTCTTCAGCTGACGTTCCAACAATTCGTGAAGAACCGGAAATGGACCGCACAATAAATCGTCTCGTCTCACATTCAGTGTTGAAATTTCCGGGAGTTCTTCCGGGAACTTTGCCATTTCATATGTAAAACCAATATTAATTTAACTTCACATGCAAATTCCCCAAAAGAAATGGAATCACTCGGGTTTTTTTTCTTTCTTTTATTGTTTGAAGAGTGAAATCGGAGAATGTGGAAACGGACAGCTTTAATTTTCGGGTGACTCGACGAATTGTGAATTCAGCAATTGGATGGAATTGCTATGTTTTCAGTGCTGAACCATTAGAAACTGGACAGAGTTTCGTCATCAAGGTCCGTTGTTTTTTTTACATTATGTAAAACGTTTGATGACTAAATTACAAATCAATACTAATTAAAATACTGCAATCGGTGTTTGGTTTTTTAAAAGGTGGAGAAAGTTGACCGGAATTTATTTGGTTCGTTTACGATCGGCGTGACTTCCGCCGACCCGAATTTCCTCGTCTCATCTGAACTCCCGACTAACCCAAAATCCTTTCCACATCGATTCAATTATATCTGGGCATTCAAGGAAAATGTGGCCGCGGGAGCTGGACCGGGTGACGAACTCTGCTTCACTTTGACCACATCCGGTTCGTCCACATACAAACTGAGCATTTCAAAATACTAACCGATTTTCTATAGATAGGATTTGAATTTTGCGTCGATTAAATGATTGATTTCCTCTGATTGTTTTTCTGCACAGGAGAATTGCTAATGACCAAAAACGGGATCATCCAAACGGGTTTGCTTCGTGTGAACGTTTCCAATTCGCTCTGGCTCTGGTTGGACTTGAATCAATCCGTCAGTCAAATTTACAGCCTCGGAAAATTTCCACGTCAAAGTATGAATTCATAAAGATCTCCGTTCAATTTTAATTGTAACAGCTTCAAAACTGTTAACTGTAATTTAAATTTATACATGATTAAATTGTTCATTTGAATCAGATCAATATCCGTCGAGACGACTCTTTGCTCCAACTTCTAGACCATTGTCAACTGACGTTGAAATCGCGTCTGCACCTCCGGAAGAACTCTTTGATTTCTCTCCATCACCGTCGTCATCGTCATCGTCAAGCGAAGGAAGAAGATCAGCAGTGGCCAATGGAGTTGGGAATGAAGCGACATCGGACTGCGTCATTTGTTGTGATGCCCCAATTAACAGCGTTTTCATTCCGTGTGGTCATCTTTCCTTGTGTTTTCCTTGCGCTAAAACTTACTGGCGATCTTCCGCTTCCGCCGCCGGCTGCCTCATTTGCCGAAAACGCATCAAAAATGTTATCCAAACATACAAATCCTAATTTAATTGACTTTTCAAACATATCTTGATTTTCTCTGAACTTTCAACTGGACTAAACTTTTCTCCCTTTCTTCATTTAAAAATGTCACGAATGTTTCCATTTCTTATGTGAGTTTTAATGTTTTTGTATACTTAAGTATAATACTTTTAGTGAATTGTCAATCTCAATTTTTCAAATGGTGACTCAAAACTGCTTCTGTCAATTTTTACTTCTTATTTTGTATGACTTTTTGTTGTCTGTCAGCTTCGTTTTTTGTGTAAAGAAGTTTTGTTTTGAAGAATTCAAGCAAGAAAATTATCAAGTCTTGAAAATTTAAAAACTGGAAATAATATTCGAACTTTGTCTTTTATTTCGAGAATTAAAAATGATTAGTTTTTGGCATTCATTTCAAAAGTTCTTGAATTTGATTATAATTATTACAAATGGCGTTTGTCGTTGTGAATTCCTCCAATTTTCCAGTTCAAAGTTCCTAGAAAAGTCCATTTCCGTGCACGACGACGATCGAGTCGAGGAAAAAATATTCGCCCACAGCAAAATTGGAAATGGAAATTTCAACCTGTCAAAAATCGAAAGAATTTCTCCATAAAAACGAAAATGAATTTCACAAAAGTCTATAGATTTAGATTTAAAGGTTAAAAGTACTGAAAAAGTCGAACTTCGTATTGTTGGAGTGCATTCGAATCCAGTTGAAGGACGATTTCAGCCCATTTGAATCCCGTCGTGCCCTTCAAAATGGTGAACAGGGAAGAATTTTCTGTGGTGGGGAACACGGAAATTTCCTGAGATCCGTTTGATTTGACATGTCCGTAATATTTCAGGTGAAGAAACGTGAGCTGAGAAGTATCGAAATTGAATTTCTTGTAGAATAATTTGGTTCTGGAGCCGCCGCCTTCAAAATAAAAATGCTTTGCGCTCCCGGAAATGCCACCGGAAGTTCATTCGAGCGTTAGGCGTAAGTAAATGAGGGGAAACTCTGCCAGTTCTTCTCCCCAAAATCAAAGTCATTGGCGACGACCTCAATTTGGAATGCTGCATTTGGAGGGTCTGGACGCCGCGTTGTCGTCGATGTGTTTGATTCATCGTCACCTTCAAGCCAATCACAATTCCTCTTCAAAATCTCCTCTGGATCGTCCCCAAAATCCATCCGACCATTCAAAATCCCGATTTTCTCCACCAAAAAATAGTCGGCGAGTTGGAAATTGGAAATATGAATTTGCGTCTGAAACATAAAATTAAGTATAAATCTCACTCTTTTTATCTCTCTGTCATTTTCATTTTGTATAGCGTTTAGATGTAAAAAGTGTGAATTAATCATTTGGAATCGGACTTGGACGTTGTTGACGAGTTGGGAATTGAGTTGGACGAGCGTTTGAAGCCGTCGGAAGAAGACGCGAGATTTATCTGGGAGGAATTCTCCATCGTGGGATAAATAAACAGTTGATGAGCATTTGGAGCGAGAATGTGGGCGTAATATTTGAGATACAGAAATCTTTGCTCGCCGCTCCCATTCAAATTCAGCGTTTTGTACAACTTTCGGCTGTTGGTGCCGTCGATTCCTCGGAAATAAAATACTCCGTCGACTTCTTCTTGGCCTTGAATTGGGATGGGCAAACTGCTCCCATTATTCGCGTACTCAAAGGATGGAGCACTCTGCCAATTTTCACGGGCAAAATCCGCACTCGTGTCGATGCACTGGACCACCCAACGAGATTGAGCGTCCCCTCCACTCAAAACTCCAGCCACTACCAAAAAACACGATATTAATGGAATTTTCCACATTTTGTGCCACAATTCCGAAATTCTAAATAAAACTGAGGACAAAGAATTGAATGGCAGAATTGATTAATTGTGGCAGCTGCTTGACTTTGCATTTTGAATATTGATCGATCCTTTTTTATTAATTATTCTTATCACACAGCATTTTACATTTTGATATCAAATCAATTTGTCATACAGACGATGATTTGTGGACGTGTTTTTTTTGGGACTCTCCGCCGATTTTTATCGTATATCTCAATGATAATCGAATTGACAGTTGATTGAAGGAAATCCATGATTTGGAATCGTTTAAGGGCGCTCGGACTTATTTTTATCAGGGAGAACATTCAAATATTCTACAGTGAACTCTCCTTTTTTTGATCCTCATTTGAAATGTGTAAATAAAAGTGACGTCATGAATGGAAATATTGTGATTGTGAAACGTTTCCTGATTTGTTTTGGGACTCTTTCAATCTTTATCCAAACCCATCACACGGATTCGCAGGTGATTCCTTTTTGCATCATTTGGACGAGTTTTCAACGAGGAAAAGTTGACGAAAACAGACGTGGAATTTATAAAAGAAAACTGCATTTAAATACGTGGAAATATTGCCATCTCATTTTCAACTCGATCTGTCAAATATTTTTCCCTTCCTAATTGATATAAACTTCCGTTTTCATTGTCACCACAATCTTTTCTCTTCTTACTCGAAATTGTGAGAAATGTTGGGGAACGTGATTTAATTCTCTCTTCTCGATCCATCTGCTCCTTTTCTTGCTCCTAAATTTTGATAATCATTTTTTCCATTTGACAATCCAATTTTGATAATCCTTTTCCAAAATGTTTTTGGAACAATCTTTAAGTTGGACTTTCCTCTTTCATTTGATGCAATCATCAACAAAATTGGTTGACAAACAAAGTAGCTATACATTTACATTGCTACAACACTTCAAATAGTGAGCACACTCATTTGGGGCACCCTGCGGACATGAGGACTGTTAAGCAGTGTGGCGGCGGAAAGATTGTTGGCGAGGGTGAGACACAAAATAATGTGAAATCCACCCGATCCTTTTCAGCTATAATCTAAAAAGTTTTGTTGCATCATAGAAAAAAGTATGAAGATTTTCTATACAGGTTTTCTATGTTGTTGCATTGGAATTTTAACATGCTGTGAAAATGAATGTGAAGCGAAAGCGAATCGCTTCAATTTTATGTGACAATTTGTCACTCACTATACCTATAACAAGCGAGTGAAGAGCGTAGAGCGAGCGGACGCGGAATTAACATGGAGCGCCATAAGCAACAATGTATTTCCCGTTCTCATATAAATCTCTTCACTGTGCCACCATTTCCCAACAGATTTGGCCCATTTTTTGCAAGCCATAGGTAAATCATACATGGACAACACAACCAAGTAGAAAAATCCTCGAATTTGTTAACATTTCAGCATTTGCGTAATGTTCACCACAGTCCATTTTCAGTTTCAGTTTCATCAAAAAATCAGACAGTTAATAAAGATTTTTCAAAGTATACCTTTTTTAAAAAAAATCATCTATATAAAAGTGCCCTGTTTTTAAGGAATTTGAGTGTCAAAAGTGCCCCTGTGAAAAACAAATTGGTCGTAGCTACTTTTTGCTATAATGCTACATTTACATTTTTTTCACATTGTAAATTTTAATTGTTGACTAAGTTAAAAGTTGATTTAATTTTAATAGAATTACTCGGTGTGAAATTTATAAATGCTCACCACCAAATTCCGGAATGATTTCATTGTAAACTTTCATGTTCAAATCCCGCTGGGCATCAAAAACGGAGAAAGCCATGGAAATCCCGGCCCCATAGCCCACACAGAAGATGAGCATGAAATCATGGATTGTCCCGTCCGGAGGATCATGAAAGTCAGCTGACTCCCAAATAACAACTGCCAACATTTGAATAGGATTTTCCTCCACATGCAATTTGTACTGTTCATTTGACCCATGACTTGGTCCACTGTGACGGGCATTAAACCGATGAGCGATGCAAAGGAAAATACAATGTAATTCCATTTCAAATCCAAGCGGATCCGCATTGTTTTGTTTATTTTGTTAACTTCACCTTTACTTTATTTATGATTTTTTGCCTTTGAATTTCTGAAAAATCCTGAGGAAAGAGAAAAAGAGAAAAAAACAAAATGAAAAAATTCTGTGTGTGGTTCAGAAATTTAATTTCTTTTATTCTGTATATATTTTCCGGACAAAACGTTGTCGTGCTGTGTGTGTGACTGCTGGATATTTTGAATGGGGAAATCGAGTTGGCAAAGTCACATTCGTGTGATTCGTGTGCATGTGGAAAGGAATTGAGGTTGAGTCAAAGTGATGGACAAATTAAATGAGATTACATCCACTCAATTTCTTGCCGATATTGTAATTATTGGGTCCACACATTTTCCATTTGTAAAAGCGGCAATTCCCCCAAAAAACATTTACTAAATTTAATTACAAGTTGATTTCCACATTTGTTTTGTTTGGTCATCCACAAATTATTGTAGAATTACAATCAAATTAAACAATCCGCAATTTAGCTCAATTTAATGTCATTAGTTTAATTCGATTGCAATCACAATTTTCTCTGATGGAATTGAGTATACTTTTCACCCTTTATTTCATTTGTACATACAATACAAAATATAAATGTATTTTCTCTCTAATTTGAGGACAATTGAAATTGTGTGATTTGATTTCCCACACAGTCGGTTCATTCCAAATTCGGAAACAAGTCGATTTCCATGGGAACAATTAAAAAAATGCATTGTGAAAGTCAGTTATAAGGATTCAGTCCTGACAATTTATCAATGATAATTCGGACAAGGTCAACGAATTGAAATGAAAGAAATCCTCCTTGATGTGGCTTCATTTTTTTTGTTCATTAATTTAATTGTTCTTTTATTCTCTTGTAATTATGCGGAAAACCAATTCCTGTGATGAATATTTAAATTATATCAAATTACGACGAAAGCAGCCCAAAGTTGCGGACATTCATTAAATATACCGAAATTCATTTAGAAATATACAAACAATTGATTATACATAGTCCATATTTTCGATTCATTTTACCCACAGAAAAGTGTTAGCATGTAAAATAATCTTTGGAAACCGTAGAAAAAAAAGCTGGTGAAATAATACTGTTGATTTTCGGTCGTACTAAAAAAACTCTGGATCTGATCGTCGGAAAAGGTTTTTGTCTTCAATGATTTTGACGGAGGGAAAAAAGGCCTCAATTGTCCTCTTCTTGACTGAAAAAAACATACATAAAAGCTCCAAATAAATTAAAATTAGATTTAGAAAAACGTAAAAAGAAAGAATTTTAAAGCACTTAAAATTTTTTTTTATATCGGAACATAAAACAAATATAAGAATAAACTCACTTGAAAAGTCCTCTGACGCTGACCAGCGATCCCTGGCCAGATTGATCAACTTGATGTTTGGGAAAAGAACTGGAAGGATTTCCCATCCGGAATCCGGTGTATTCAAGACATTGAGGAATTCCAGCTCCGTCACCGACTCAAATTTCCCGGGGAATGAATCCAATTCAGGGAAAAAAGTTGTCCAATTCTCGACGAAAGTATGAGAGAAATCAAAGCAAACGTCCCGAAGTTCAGGGAAAATGAAGGGCAAGTTTAGTCCGGGAGGTAAAAAAGATCGATCCAGCACAGTGGGTTGAAAATCACAGAAGCAAAGTGCCAGGTGCGTGAGGTTCGGAAACGGGAGGATTTGGAGTCCCTGAACATGACCCAGAGTGGTCAACTTGAGCGATTTCAACGATTTTCTGGTCGCATTCAAAATCCGGCTGATATCCATCACACTCAATTCGGTGGAATTCCAGAAGTCGGCGTCAATGGATAAGTCAATGAGATTGACATGAGATGAGGCCCGAACGAACTTCTTAATATCGACACTTTTATTGCAGGGACCAAATTCCAGACTTTTGAACAAATGACCTTTCGTCTCCCAGAAATTTGACTCTGCATCCAAATCCTCAACCCACAAATTGTGCACCGCTTGAAGATTCGGGGATTCGATGATGATTCGGTACAGCGCCGAGCCGTTGCTGACAACAGTGCGAAAATCTCCCATTAGATGCAATTTTTTCAAGGATGGAAGAACCAATGAATTTCCCTCGTTGCTCCAGTCAACACCATGTTGAATGTTCAAAGTTTCCACATTCGGGGCTTGCTCACAGAGTAATTTCCAGAGAATATTCTCATCCGGCCATATGAAACCGAGAGCCAAAGTTTTGATGATGCGGCCGTAATTGGAAAGAAACTCCTGGACTCCCAGGTCATTCAAATCCCCTCCATATAAACAAAATGAGCTGACCGGGAAGTTTGTCGAGTCTTTCAAAACTTGAACGAGTT
>JAIUND010003936.1:0-13813 GCA_034699125.1 Gisinianus flammeolus | reverse complement strand
TTCACATAAAATATTATTAATATATAGAATAAAATGATTTGATCAACATCTCAAAAAGATGATTAACTAATTTGATAATGCAATTTAAGGCTATCGGAATGATATCGGTCAAGATCCCCCCGATTTGATCGGATTCTGTGTACACGCCAATGCCACAATTAAAAGTCTGAACTCTGAAGCAACGAGAATGAATTGGAGGTAGGTATAAATTTGGATTCCAAATTTTGGAAGTTGGACGCCGTTCTCAAACAGCAACAGCAACGGTATTACTTGCACGGATGGAGAGGTGTGGAGCAAGGTAATGATAAATATGAATAACATTCACACAGAGTTCACATCAATAGCGATCTCTTTAATTGTTAATTAAATTTGAATTTTGTAATTTGAATTTCAGACTTATACGAGGAATTTGTTCCGGTGTGCAGTAAATGTTTCAATTCGTTCGCCCTCACACAACTCCGATTTGCTGCGGACATTCAATGCCCTCTGTTAACTGATTCCCTTGCGTTAATTTATTATTTTCCTCTTTTCTTGGTTCCCGTTCCCTGTCTGTCGTTAACTCGAATTCTCCCTTTAATCGGGTTCCCTATACATTGTTTCTTCCAATTACTTATGTTTCCACCCGTTAAATCAGTGTCTCGGTTAATCTGGTTTTATCCGTTAACCCGGTTCCCACCGTTAATTTGTTTCCCCCGTTAACTTGCTTCTCCCCCGTCAATTTACCTCCTCCCCCCCCCTATTGCCTTGTAAAATTGGGTCGAATTCCTATTAGAAAATCCAATTCGTTTGTTGAAATGAACACAATTTCCTAATGTTTTTGAGTAACTGCAGAATTTTCTTTACTGATTTTGTCGAATGATTTTGACTGTTAGGTTTTGACGATGGCTCTGAGAAACCAGAACGTTTTTTCGTGTCAACTGGCAACAAGTAGGAAAAGGACAAATATATGTACAAATTCTCCAATACAAAATACAAAAATAAAGTGATATTAAATGCCAGCTACAATGAATGAGTTACAAGTCCGCATTCATTTCAATGGACATTTCATTGTCTTGAACTTGAGACTTTGAGAACTGTGAATCAAATGAATAATATAATACTTACGATTAATGAATGTTGAATCCTCATTAAATTACCCACATTTAATTTTCATCGTGAGAGTCCACATCGGGAATTTACTCTACTGTATTTCCCATATTTGTTTTCCCATTTCATTTCATTTCACGAAATATTCTTCATTTGTCTCTTCATTTCCAATTCCGATTCCCGGAAAATGGTGCGTGTTTCCCTGTTTTTGGCATTGGCAGTTATCGGTTGTCCGTCAAGTAATTTTTGTAGATCTCTCCTTTTCTTGTCCTAATAATAATACAATACAATATGCAGTGCAATATAAAAAAAACAGTTCCCAAACCTTTTAAAAATGCTAGACAAACCCGAAAAAGTTCCAGTCCACAAGCCCAAATGCAGACGGCGAGTGAGAAGAAAATGTCCAAATTAGTCCGGTATAATACGATCTGTACGATATACCTTTAAAAGTATTAGGCGGTGAGTGTGAGTAAGAAATTCTACTCAATTCCCAATTCAAATTGACTATCGGATGTTGGATCGGATGACTCAAATCAACGCCCCGATAATTGGTGGCTGTTGAAACGAGCGAGACAGAAACAAGTGGGGAGCACACGGGATTCTTTAGTAATGTCCGGGAGCCATTTCATGACCTCGGACCACCGGAATTAGACTCGGCCATGCTTCTATTCAAAAATATGCATGGTGACCTCCTCATCAATCCAACCAAATGGGTTCAAGATCGCGAGTTGAAAGATGAATTTATTCGGGTATTATGACAACAACAATTACATTTTCAATTTATACGGAATTGATGTGTAAGACTTGGACGCCGTTTGAATGAAAACGCCCACCTGCGTCTAAGAGGGCTTAAAGTTCACTTCATTTTGTATTTTGTTTGACAAGTTGTAGAGAATGATTTTTTTTTTACTGTTATAGAAATGTAACGCGCCATTGGAGGCTTCCGAGGACTCGAGTCCGACGTCTACAGTACAAGAGTACAACCAAAAGGTCGAGTTAAGAAGGACTTTGAGCATCAATAAATACGTCAAAACCGGATATGATTTCCAAAACGGTGATATTCAAATAAGTACATTCACATCATTGAGATTTCATTTGATTCACTTGACTTCTTCATTGTGGAGAATTGTGTACATGACAAAAAGTGTACTGGGATTTTATGGGTTTTAATTATGGATTATGAATATAATATTTGAAGGGAGATTCAGTTGGATTTCATGTACTCGCAAACTCTGGACAGTTGGATGGAGGGTTTGCAGCATGAAACAGAGGACATGGCCTCTGCATTTGGTTTCCTTCCCAAATCCAACAAAGAAGTCACCCCTAATACCAATCAAACTGGAGAAGATGACGAGCGCAAAACTCATGTCAATTCCGGAACGGGACGGGTAGTCATCTATGCAACTAGCCACATGCGCAAACTAAAATTTTGACATGAACGGCGTCGAACATTAACATGAATTTAATTTAATTTGTCACAATTTAGTGAGTTTCTGATACCAGTCCGTTTTGTTGCTGTGTGATCAAACCAAATAAATGAACCGTTTTGCAGTCCAGCCCACAATTGAAATCCGGCGTGTAGAAGAGTTCAGAGCAAAGCATTTTGAACTTGCCTCAATAAATCGCAAAATTCCGGTTCAATTATTCTCGTCTGCAATAATTTCAATGAGGCAATTCAACAATTCAAATTAAACAATATTTAGGCTACTAAATCACTTGTTAATAATAGAGGAGCTGCGGACAAGATTGAGCAGCGGGCAAGATTGAGCAGCACCGTAGAAGTTAAATAACAATTAAACGGTTCAATATACATTGTTGACGTCCATACCTTTTTTTAAGCCCGTGTCAGTCTGGATTTGGTGCGTATGACATTTTTAATGCCAGAGGTCAAATGACCGGTTCTACGGCGATTTGAACAAAAGTTGCATAAAGTGCACTTCAAACAGCTTTGTTCGCTTGTGTGTGGATGCGAGTAGTTTTCTAAAAATCATATTTCTCATGCCAGCACTGTTGCTGGCCTCAAAGTACTTTTAATCGTGAGCAATTGGACCAAATATGCTTGTAAAAAATTATGAAACACTCGAACCAAGAATTAAGACACTTTTTGACGGTGGTGCTCAATCTTGCCCGCACTATCGTTTTCGAGACCCTTTTTAAAAGGTAAATATCAACTCAAATTAGTTAAAAATTGAAGAAAAATCAAGCGTCGATAGATCATGAGCCAATCTTTCGTTTGACGTTTTCACAATCCCAATCCATTCATCAGGTTTTACGTAACTGCAACAATACTTCACTGCTAAATCTTGCCCGCAGCTCCTCTATAAATGTAAATATCGTTTTACGTTGTGTTTGCATGACGCATTTGGCTTCCGGTCCGTCTTCATCGCTCCAGCAAAGTTTTGCATCCGCAAATCCTGAGCAACATTAAAAATGGAATGGAATTATTATCAATAATTTTAATTGTATTGTGAAATAAATGGGGATTGAATTGCGTGGTTTTTCGTAGTTGACACGCAAACAGGTTTTGCTAATGATTTTTGCAGTGCTCTCCAACACAACTTTTTGTATTAGGCGTATATTACGGCTGGAATAAATTCAAAAGTTGTCTCTCGTTTTCGTATAAACATCCGCGAGCCGTCTGTAAATAAAACAAATTTAATAAATCATTACAAAGAATCCCATAAATAATTGCAATTAACTGCAAGTGTCGAATGTTGTCGGCGGCGATCGTGAGTTTTGGATGAATCACTATACAAAAACTTATACTTCCAGTCCGATGGAAATGCCAAAATCTTTGACTTACCGGGATTCCTGTGGAGTGTGAAAAAAATCATTCGAAATCCTTCGGAATCTGACGATGGACAGAAATGTCGCTCAGCATCCGCGTCCACAGAAGAAGAGAAAGTCCAAACGGAATGCCCGCCCGATTTGGTCGCAACGGGTATTTCAATTTCGGATCCAAGAGAAATCCCTCAATGTAATTCCATTTCTTCCACAATCCAATTTCTCGACGACTCCAACCCGATTTCCGGGTTGAAGTCACAACCAAAGTGATTGAAGTCTCGTTTTGCATTCTCTCAGATTTTACTTGAACTTGCGGCCTGTAAAATACAAAAACAAATCACAACTGATCAATGCAACTACATATGAATTACCGACTTTTTATTTGACAACATAGCGTCAACTTCCAATTTTCATTCCAACTTGAAATAAACACCTGCGCAAACTAAACTTCATACATGAGCGGCGTCGAACGTCAACATTAATTTAATTTAATTTGTCAATATTCAGTGAGTTTCTTGTACCAGTCTGGCGGTCGATCCGTTTTGTTGCTGTGATCAAACCAAAGAAATGAACTATATTTAGGCAATGCAGCCCAATTGAAATCCGCGACGTGTTCCAAATTAAAAGTTTTGGATGGAGGAAAAGTCCTCCACAAATGGAATGATGATGAAAATGAGGATATTTTATCCAAAGGGAAATACTCAAAGACACTTTTTGTGATGATTCGGAATGACTATAATTTACTTGTCCTATACTTTTTAGTCCTTTTTTGTCCTCCTTAGCTTCAATGGAAGATAATGCATTGTCTTTTTGTAGGGGAATTTCGTGTCAACAGTTATGGGCATGTTTGTGTTCGTTATTTTACCTATATTTTTAATATTGTACATACTATTTTGATGCAGGGTTGAATTCTGAATTCTTATTTTGTACTCGAGTATCTATTTTGAATTAAAACAATATATACCACATTCGTCATTTCGACTTGAATTAAATTGACTCTTTGTCTATAGTGATTTCCCGTCAAATGCCAAAAGAAAGAGGAACCTGTATTGTGGTTGCAGTTACAACGTCAAAAGAGAAGCGAATGGCGTCAGAGTTGTGCAATCGCACTGCTTGCAATAAAAATTGTTGCAAGTTAGCTTTCACTCCATGAACGGTCGATTCAGCGGTATTTTATGGAATGGCGTCCAACAACGTCAAATTAATTATTTTAAACAGACTGATGTGATTTGACTTGGACTAAATACATTGCAATTAAACTCAAATATGTATTTATTTCCCCATATTTTTACTCTTCAATCTCAATTGACAATTACACCATTTCAAATTAACAATTCTATTCTAATTACCTTTATTGTAATTAAATACTAAATACCATCTATATTTTCCATTTATTAACTATCACACGAAAAAAAACCTCTTTTGGAATATTCATTTTCCTTCACATTTATTCTTTTTTTGTTGTTTTTATGGAAATTCATTCTGTTACAGTACAAATTTTTCTCTTCACTCTCGACTTGTTTATTATGTAGTTTATTTGCAAATTTCAATGGATTTATCCAGTTCAAGTTCCATTTTCATTTTTTATTTCTTCAGTTCTTTCCGGACGTCTTTGACCATTCGTTGAATGAGGTTTTGCCTCAAATCTCCGAGCATCCCTTCAATCACTTTTCCATTCGGACTCTTTGAAGTCCTTCTCTGCTTTTTCATACTCTCCATTATTATTTTCCCATCCTTTTCTTTCTCTTTGTTTTTCTCTTTGTCTTTGTCTTTCTCCTCGCGTTTCTTTGATTTTGTTGGAGATTTGGATTTGGATTTAGATTTGGATTTTGTCTTTGTTTTGGATTTGGATTTTGGTCTGGACCTGCATATCGTTTCATGCCCAACATTTTTGACTCCAACATCCATCTCAAATTTCCCTTCTTCCAAGGCCAACTTCTCCATGAATTCGGATTTTTCCATCTCTTTGTCTTCCAAATCTTTGTCTTTGTCCTTTTTCTCCCGGGTTTTGTCACTATTTTTCCCGCCATCTCCTCGTCTTTCTCGTTTTCGTTCTTTCCCTTCTTTACTCAAAACTCGAGTCGTCCTTTGTCTTTCCCTACTTTTGCTCTTGCTCTTACTTTTCCTTGTATTTTTATCCCTTCGACTACCACTTTTACTCCGACTTTTACTTTTACTGTGTCTGGAAATTGGACAATCCAAAGAAACCCCCAGAAATCCTTGACTTTGATTTGGATTTTGACTGTGAATAATGGGAAATCCCGGGATATTTGAGCCATTCCTCAGTAGTAGTAGTTTTTGCTCGGATTCTCTGGTGAGGATCCGTTCGAAATATCGACTGCGAATTCGTTGATTCCCTGAGCTGGAACTCGTAAGATCTGTCGCAGTGCTGCTGGTACTCGCCGTGAATTGACTCACTTGACTCAGCCGTCGAGCATGATATGCATTAAATGTTTTGAATTCAATGCCCACGTGCTCATTTGCCATATAATTTCGCGCTTCTTCCACCGCTCGAAGGCCTTCTGCAGTCAGCTGAAGACCTCCCCGAACTTCTTTGGATACTGATTCAAGCTCTGTCTCGATTTCGAGGGAACTGGAGAATCCTACTAAATCTTGCGCCGTTTCTTCGGAATAGTCTAGAGAATCTTGAGAATATTCTTGAGATTCTTCGATTGAATCTTCAGAGTCGGCTTCTGTTTCCGTTTCTGTTTCTCCTTCCGAATCCGATTCTGATTCGTCTGATTCGGATTCGGATTCGGATTTAAACCGGATTTTGTTCATACTCAAAAAATTCTCGCACGGATCCAGCTCAACTCTTGATTTGGGTTTTGAGGTTGATTTCAATGAACTTTTACTCTTTGATTCGGATACGGATTTGGATTTGGATTTGGAGTCACTCCGATGATGCTTTTCCTTGTTTTCGAGGGACCTTTCTCGACTTTTCTTTAATTTTGATTTTAATTCCTTCCTATGGATCTCTATTTGAGTTTCTAAAGCTTCCACTAGTTTCTTGGATTTTTTATCCTTGTCTTTGTCTTTGTCTTTGACTGTCTCTTTCTCGGATTTATCCCGCTTCTCTTTTTTCTCCTTCTTTTTCTTGGATGGCTCCGGACTTTCCTGTAGATTTCCTTGATTTCTCGATTGCCTTGAACTTCCAGGGATTTCCTTTTCTGATGGCGAGCGCATTTGAATTTCTGGTGCTGGGCTTTTCGGAGGTTTTGAATTTGAATTTGAATTTGAATTTTCTGAGTTTTGAATTGGATTCTTTGAATTTTCGGACGTTGGACCATCCGGATTTTCAATGTTTTCTGGAGGATTTTGAGCTGTTGGATTTTCATCAGGAGTTTCTAGATTTCCTTGATTTCCCCCAGGATTTTCATCTGGATTTTCATCTGGATCTTCATCTGGATCTTCATCAGGATGATTTTCCTTTGTCGGCTGGATTTCTGTCGGGTTTTCATCACTCACATCCACCGTCTCCTTCTCGCTAGTCGGTGAATGTCTCTCGGAATCACAATAACTCTCCTCATCATCATCACTTTGATTCTCATCATCGTTCGTGTCCAAATAGAATTCCCGGTCGCCTTCATACATGGTGTCCGCCTCCTCACAAAGTCCATCTTCTCCCATCGAGTCCGAAGATGGTTCCTCCTCGGAATCAAAGACGACTCTCCTCTTCACCCGCGTGACGTCATCCACTAGGAGATCATCATCCTCATCACAATAGCCGTCCTCATCCTCGCCATCCTCATCGTCATCATCATGGTCATTCTGGAATTTTTCATAGTCACTCTCTTCATTTAGAAGTTCTCGCTCGGCTCGGACTTGTGCTTTCCGACAAATCTCCTCCCCGTCAATTAAATTCTCTTGGGATTCCGCTTGTAAAGCTAGTTTTTCTTCTTCCATTTGTCGTCGGAGTTCGGCAAGGCGGAATCGCTTTGCCCAAATTTGACGATCTCGCTCTCCTTCCGCATCATATTGTTTTCGGATGAGTTCGTAAGTTCGACCGTTCACTTCGTACGTGGTTTTGACATAGTTGAATTTCTTTCCACCGATTTTCTCGTATTTTGTACCCAACTCGAATTTCCCACGGGGGATGATTGGGGAGGGTTCTTCGGGTGGGATTTGTGATGTGAGGTAAAAACCCGGGTAGCCAGGGATCCCGTTTCCATGTCGCGTGTAGCCGAATACTTGTGGGTTTTGGTGGGAGTCATCTTCTTTTTCGCGTGGGCGTGGTGGTCGGAGTTTTTCCTTGGTCACGTTCACATGAACGAGGAAACGGCATTTTTTTAGGAGACGGAGCGCGCGGATGCCAATCTGAAATTTTTTTAGTGAAAAAAATCCTGTAGGAGTGCGTCAAAAGATCCTGACATTAAATTGAAAATAGTGAGTGCAGAAAAGTGGAGGAAAAACAACAATGGAAAATGGTCAAAATAAAAGGGAATGTTGGAGCATTTGTGGCATCATTTCTGGTTTGAATTTTGATTCACCGAAAATTTCAAATTGACAAAAAGCCTTTTTTGTGGAAACTTCATGGGAAACTCCAGGAAAATCATGATGTTTTAAGGGGAAATATCAAGGAAATCTAGTGAAAATTTTCAATTAAAACCTTTGCAAATTCTCAAAATATTCTTGGAAACTTGAAAAAAGTCAAAGACACGAAAATCGAGAGGAAATTTTGCCAAAAACTATGGAGAAATCAAATAAATCCCAATTAATTCAAGGAAATTTAAGGAAAATCGACGGAAGTCAAAAAAATATAAATAAAATTTATGAAAATCTGAGGAAAATCAAGGAAATCTAGAAATCAAACATATCCAATGAACTTGAATAAAACGCTAAAAAAAACTGTCAACTTGATGAAATGAAAATCAGATAAGATAAATCTAAAAAATTGTGTAGGAAATTAAAATGAATTGGTACATAATTGTTATTTGTAGGTAAGTAGTGCAAAGTGCAAGATTCAAATGTAGCCGACCTTTTTTCCGCGACTAATATGAAGGGACCGAAGTCTCCTCAAATGAACGAATCCGTCCTGAATGCTCATGTTCGTCAAGCAGCAATTATTATTCTCCAGCGAGAGTCTCCGTAAAACTAAAGAAAAAACACAAAAGAAATTTGTCAGACTACAACGCCGTTCAAACTTTGTATTTTTGTCATTCCGCTTAACACCTGTAGTTGATGGACACTTTTCACATGCAGTCTTACATTTGAGTTGTTTAATCCCACCATTTTTGAACTTTGATTTCCTCGTATTCTGTAAAGTCCGAATTGGGGTGAGTCGACCATAATCATCACCGTCACCATCCCCTCCCTCAAAATCCTCATGTATTTCCCCGTCTTCTCTTCCCTCCCCCTCAAATTCCTCTGGTCCCATCTCCATTTCAATTTCAATGTCCTCCTCATCCTCCCCAATAATATCCTCATCTTTGGTACGATAAAAAGAGTTTTTGAGGACGATCAAATCATGGAGTTGACTGCAAGACTTGAAAATCGTATGGAGTTCCATCGCCGTCGTGATGGACACTGTTAATTTGCTCAAATTGGGGAAGACTCTCGGCGCATGCCTCAAAGCATTGGATTTGTACACAATCGTTCTTTGTTTAGTTTCCGGATGTCTCACTTCCGTGATGCTCCATTTGAGTTCCCTCACCGTCGAATTGGGCAACCCAAATTTCATGGAGAGCATCAAATTGGTCCGGACATAGGATTTATAGGATTGAGCTTGATTCGGATTGGGAAGGAATTCCGTGGGACAAACGTGGACTTGAAGGATCCGGAGGGAAGGGAATGAGGACTTGATCTCATCAATACTATCAATGATATTATGAGCAATGGAGAGTTTCGTGACCAGTGGGAATTCCATAAATGTCTCTTCTGGCGTTTCAAATGGATTGATTCGGAAGGCGAGGTCCAGCTCTGGGAAATAGAATTTCGGGTGACGTGTGAGGGTGAGGGTGGTGATTTTTTCACAGGCTGCTTCGAGGACGACGGGGAAATACTCAGCGTCTTCTTTCGTATAATTGACGCGGAGGGTGAGGTGAGTGATGGGGAAACGTGAGACTGTTTCCGCGAGGAGCTCGTTGATTTCTAGATTGTTGAAATCCCCTTCTCGAATTGAGGAAGCCTCATCCGAGGAGTCCTCACCGTTTTCGCTCGCGCTTTCACTCTCGCTTTCGCTATCGCCACCCGCTGGACGGTCCAGACGGAGCTGATCTTCGAATTTCCCTCTGTGTGAAATAGCAAAAAGTATACCGGCAGTTGAGGAATTTATATCGTATACAAGGATTCAAACATTAATTGACAAAAATGCACTCATTTCTCGAGTTATTTAGAGTAAAAATCATACAAATCATGGAGAAATCTTGGGGAAATCTAGGAAAAGCCAAGGAAATTCAAGATAATCTGATAAATTCAGAGCTAAATTAAAGAAAAATCGAAAAAGTCTAGACATTTTTTAGGCAAATCCAAGATTTTGAGAGAAAACTCAAGAAAAATCGTGGCAATATGTAGGAAATCTACGGAAACATCACACAAAAACAAGGAATTTGACCAAAAATCATGGAAAAATCAAAAAATTGTAGAAAACATTCAAGGGAAATCCAAGTTTTCGAGAAAATTCAAGGAAAATGATGAACAAATGGAGGAAATCTCCAGACAAAAACCCAGAGAAAACCAAGAAATTCAACTGAAAATCATAGACAAATCAAGAAAATCTAGTAAAACCCAAGCCAAAGTCGAAATTCAAAGACAAATTAAGGGACAAATCACGAAAATTCAAGGAAATCTAGGGAAAATATCAAGGAAATCAAATTCAATGGAATTCAATGAAATAATTCAAATGAAAAATTTAAAAACCTACCGAACAGACACATTAATTTTGCGTAATCTGGAGCCCGGTAAAACTTTCTCATGTGGTTTGGCTTCACCCAAATTAAATGGTTGATTCGCTAAGGATTTGGCAGTCGTTTTAAATTTGATGAAGGCTGCTCAACAAAAAAAAGTCAAATTAGAATCATTGAAACCTCTCGCTTCTATCCAAATATAATCGCATAAATACACACAGACTCTCAAAATCTTACCGGTTTTTTCAAAAGTGGTTAATTTAAAGGGTTGATGTAGCGAAATACTTAGGATTTTTTTCTTGAATGGTTTGGGCTCATATTTCTCTGGCTCCTTCTCCGCTTCCTTGTGCAGCGTGAACGGTTGATTAATGATCGAGCGAGCTTTATTCTTTATCTTCATCGGTTTCCCCTCTGCTTTCTCCGCTTTGGCGGATTTACTCGGGACGAGTCCACGAGCCGTAAACGGCTTGGCTGCCACTTTCCCGGTGAGTCCCTTAAAATTTAAAGGGTCTCTCTTAATCACTTCTTCTTCCTTCACTACTTCTTCTTCATTCTCGGGTAGTGCAGCAACGAGACCGCGAGCTCTAAACGGCTGTGCGGAAACCTTATCGGACATCCCTTTAAAGGACTTTGGTACCTTCATCGCATCGGCCTTCTCTTTCTCTTCTTTCTCCTTGGCTTCTCTCTCTTCTTGTTCCTTCTCCGCCGTGCTCTTCCCTGCAGGGATCAGTCCACGTGCCATAAATGGCTTGGCTGCCACTTTCCCCGTGAGGCCCTTAAAACCAAATCTCGATTTCTTTTCCTTCTCTTTCTCTTTCTCTGGTTCTGGTTCTGGTTCGGACTCTCCCGGTGGTTTTGCCTCCTCTTGAACAGGACCTGAAGGGATGAGACCACGAGCCTTAAAGGGCTGTGCTGCAACTTTCCCTGTGAGACCCTTAAGGGACTTTTTCGGGGATTTTTTACCTCCGCCTCCTCCTGTTCCAGACTCTGCTCCAGATTCTTCTGCACCAGTTCCAGTTCCTTGTCCTTGTCCCTTTTCCGTTGGCGTACCTTGACCTTTCCCTTGACCTTGTGTTTGATCTTGTGTTTGACCTTGTGTTTTAACAGAGGAGTCACTCTCAGCTCCGCTCGTGTTCTCCCCATCCGTTTTCTTTGAAAAGAACCCTCGAGCCTTAAAAGGTTGTTGATTCACCTTCCCAATGAGACCCTTCATCAATTTTTTGGACCCTACGGTATCCGGTGGTCCTTGAGCTTTGTCCTGTGGGGAGGACTCAACAACATTAGATTTGGATTTGGATTTGGAGAGGACTGAAAACGGTTGACCCACCAGAGTCTTGGCCGTCCCTTTAGGTCGTCCCCATTTGGATCCAGTTTTCCCTGAGGGAGGAGTCATCGTCCCTTCCAGCTCCTGAGGGGATCCTTTAAAAACCATGCCAAAAGGTTGATGGAACATGGAGCTCTTTGCTTTTTTGAAGCGACTCGGATCCGCCTCATGTAATTTCTCGAGTTTCTCCATCCGTTGAATGTTGAAGGGCATGTTGATGAAGAGTTTGGTCATTTTCAGGAGGGAACGTGGTCCAAAGAGCCCGGTTGGCTCCTCCTCATTTTCATCACTTTGGGATTTCCGACCCGGAGCAAAGAGAAAGAGATGCCTGGATAGTTTTTTGAAGCCGCGAGTTTTGGACTCCCCTTCCAAAATTTCCTGCTCCTCCGACTCCTCCGGGAGATTCAAAAGGGCGGAGAGGCAATGATTAATTTCGGCTTTGGACACATCCGCAAGATTTAGTTCTTCTAATTTGGGGAAGGCATTAAAGATCATTTGCCAATGGAGGAGCTCCTCACAGGACCAATCCGTGCGGAAGGAAATGGACGTCAAGTAATAGTTGACTTTCATGGTGAATTCGGAGGGATTCGAGATGGGAGCAAGAGGATCCAACCAGACGTTACTATTGTCAAATGTGACGGACTGAAGTCGCTTGCAACTGTCCAGGATGCGGTAGAATGAGTCTGGAGGGCACATGTGGACGGATTGAAGGTGGAAATGATGGATTTTATCCGACCATAGTTTGAGGAACATGAGGAAGATCCGAGTGGGTTCCGTGTTCAGACCACTGATGAAGTACAGATTGAGTGAGGAGAGACGGAAGTTGCGGTAGGGGAGAGCATAGTGTTTCTCGGGAGGGATGTTCATGAGGAAGAGGACGAAGCGGTAGAAGGAGATGGTGTCCACGTGCTCGTGGGGCTCGATGGTGTCATCTGTGGACATCCATTCAGACTGACAGAGGTCACAGGTGCCCGAGAGCTTCACAATGCCTTTGACTTGGAGGAGACGAGAGGCGAAGCGACCCCAGAAGTCACAGACTAAGCGAGCCGTCTTGAGCTCGTCCACCGTCAAATAGTCAAATAGTCGCTCCAAAATCTATAAAATTCCCAAGAAGAGGCCCTATCAACTAACTGCATTATTGAGATTACGACGAGTTTGAAAAAAAATCTGATCGGCGTTGAAATTCAACAAAAAATCAAAGTAAAATATAAAATTACGCGGCTGACAAAAACTCAAAAGAAGTAATCAAACGGCGTTGAACTTCAACCAAATCAGAAAAAAAACGACAAGAATAGATAAGCACTAAAAAACTGAACAAAAAATCGAAAACGTGACAAAAAATATAAAAACCGCAGCCAAAAAAATAGAAGATTCGTGAAACAAGTATCGCAAAATCAATCAAAAGCGGGAAATCCTATCAAATACCGACAAATTCAGCAAAAATTGAATACAAATTCGAAAAATGCGACGGTACACAAAAATAAATGAAGCACGATATCGAAAAATCCAATACAAAATCGAGGAAATGCCGAAAAATATTTAAAAAATCCAACAAAAAACGAAAAATCCTACAAAAATACAAAATACTAAAGAACGTAAACAAAAATTCAATAAAAAAATTTGAGAAATACGTCGAAAAATATAGATAAACGAAGGAAAATGTCGAAAAATTCAATAAAAAAATTTGAGAAATGCGACGAAAAATATAGATAAACGAAGGAAAATGTCGAAAAATTCAATAAAAAAATTTGAGAAATGCGTCGAAAAATATAGA